>WJFB01003918.1:0-11532 GCA_009870185.1 Pygmarrhopalites habei | reverse complement strand
CCCCCCCCCCCCCCGCAGAGTGGAGTGTACACCACAGCTTACGTAACACTTTCCCCTTTCCATTTACAGCCTCTCCAATCGTCTCATTATCATTTGTGTATACAAAACATAGAAATTTCTTACAGTTATCTTTTATATAGGTCGAGAATATAATAATATATTTATATTTAAATTGAGAAGAAAAACTACATCAACTTTCACTTTTCACCTCTCATGTAGTATGTATGAGATTTTCATTCAAAAACTTTTAACGCCGAGATGGGTAGGAAAAGGGAGGGAGGAGGAGGGAAGGGTTCATTTGATTAAACTATGTATTCGATTCACAGACTTAGTTACGGAGAAAAACGAGGCCACACAAAATTTTCTCATTAATATTAAAGTCAATTGTTTTTCTACATATTAATGTAACATCGTAGCATACATTTTATGTGTTCTCGAACCCGGATGTCCGTTACCAAATTGTGGGTTGAGGAGGAAAGGGAAAGTAAGGAATTGAGGTTCCTGAAATTGAGATTGGATGGACATAATAAAATACAAGTTTGAACGATCATACACACTCCAAGAGTTATTTTCTTCTTTCCTGTGGGTAACTAAAAAAATACAGTTTAGGTGAATCAAACAGTACTCTCGATTTTATCAGACATTAATGGCATTTCGGTGAGATCAGTTTCCTCATCAAGGACAGGTATTTGTAGAAGGGGTGACATGTCATAAGTCATGACAGACTGGGTAGCGGCTGTTGGTCGGAAGGATGATAGGCGGGGATTGGTCGGATGTTGTTGTTGTTGTAATTGTTGTATACTTTGTTGTGCCTGTTGTTGTTGGTGGTGGACGTGGGAGAGGAGGGAAGTTTGGGATGAAGGCTGTTGTTGTTGTTGTTGTTGTTGTTGGGCTTGTTGTTGGGAGATTTGTCTTCGAGTGATCCCTGCAGCACCCTGGTAACTTGGCCACTCCATAGAGACGTGTTCCATGGTATGGTGACCATGATGATGATGGCCCCTCGGGAGTGTTGGGCAACCCACGAAACCCGAGCCGTAACTCTCCTGACCTCCCTAGAGCACAAGGAAACATGAACAACATCCATTATTAGACAGGGGTCAGCTGATCGTAAATTTTTACGGCTAATGCCTTTTTTTCCTCCCTTCTTTTTTCTCCTTGTCTTTACCCAACAATTACAACTTGTACACTTCCTAGAGTGTCTCATTCCACTTCATTTTCCCCTTGCCTTTCTCGTATTTCATCCCCTCCCATCATTTCCGGGCACAACCACTCCGTCCACGAGTCTCCGTTGAACTCTTTAAAAACTTCTTTTATTACTACGAGACTCAAGGTAACTCTCAAAATTTAGCTTTATTCTACCTGTTTCCCTTGCCCTTTATCCAAGGAAAGAATTGGAGGAGGAGGATAGAACTGGGGGAAAAGTTTCCCAAAATTTTGAACAAGAGGCGTAGGAGGAGAGGAAGATGGAGGGGAATCCTGTCAACCATCAACTACATTAGAACCATCAGCTGCTGTTGGACGGGAATGGACGAGGAAAGAGTCATAGAAAGCCACAAAAATGGTTTTGATTCGGCGGTCTGGCTAAATCGGAGATCATACATGATTGAGAGTAATGTGGTATAGTGGAGGAGAGGAAGGAGGAGGGGAGAAAGATATGTCCAGTTTTATATAGGAAAGAGAGAGAGACGATACAGGCCACCATTACATAACTCATACATCTGATTGAAGAGTTGGAGCAAGTGGGGTCCTTCTCTCATGTTTTTACTATGGTTTGCCCATGGCTTTATTGGCAAAAAGAGGAAATCCATTTCGCTATGAAAAACGGGCGCTTCAAATGGCGACGGACGTTTTTCGCTCAATCTTATGCAGAAATTGGAAAGTTCCGAGTGGTTGTATTAGAAAAATTGCCTTTCTCCCTTCTTCCCTCTACACCCTTCTCTCTCTCTCTCTCTTATCCCTTATCATTCTACGCACAGTCTCTCTCTCTCTGCGTGCATATAGGTGCTCACATTATTACTCATGTAATAGACCGACACACACACATCCACATGTGTACTGCATATGTGGGTATTCCATGTATATGGTTACCTATTCTTCCAATCTGTGACTCTCCCTCGTATGATTCCCCCCTCCATCTCTAACCACAAACCAATAACACACACACACACCACATTTATATCTATAATATATCCAGACTACATGTGCTTTCACCCAACATTTGAATCTCTCTCTCTCTCTGTGCTTTCCCTCACAAATACAATCTCTTCTCTTCCACACACACACACGTTAGTACATATAGAGAGGCCTGGATAATGGTCGTCTATACACATTTGGACAGTTTTCAACTTTGTAAAAAGAGAAAGAAGAGGAGGAGGGAGGCAAGAGTAAGAATGTCGACTCTTGTCTGCCATTGCCATCCATCTACTTTTACTTTACATCTCCCCATGCCACCAGCACTTTTCGCCACACTCATTCAACCATCCTCTCCTGTACACTGCTCTCCACTTCTTTTCTTTCTTGGTTTTTTACTTCATTTTCCTGGGAGGAGCAGAAGGTGGATCGTTCAATTCAAGGAATGGAAAACACAACAAGAAAAAAACAAGGAGGATCTAGAGAATGAGACACACACAAACACAACTAAGCACACACAGTGGAGTACCCTAAGCATCACATTACACTCACTGGTTTGTTGTTGTTGTTGTGTGTGTGTGTGTGTGTGTGGATACTGGTTAAATTTGTATAGAAAAAATATAACGCAGAAAGTATAGAAAGGAGAAAAAAATAGAAAGCTCAAGTTTCTGTTTTCTTTTTCACGGCCGCTACCGCTTCTTCTCCGCCGCTTCCAATGGACCGTACAATCTGCAACAATCCATCGCAAGTGTCCCAGGAGACAGAATTCTCAAGTCTAGCAGCAGAGCAGACGAGAGGAAGGAGAACTCATTGGTTCAATGAAGAAAGTACAGGCAGTGTACAAACTACACATTTTGGCCATCCCTATCGGCCATACACATTCTCCATTTATAGTGTATTGCTCTGTGTATCGGAGGGGCCTTTTTATTACACACATGAACGTGTGTGTGTGCGTACTGGAGTTTGTAAGATGTCGGGGAATAGATGGATTAGTTGACTGGACAAAGGTCGATGAATACGCAAATCGGTCCGACAATATTGATGATGGGCAGAAAGCATTAGAAGGGGAGCAATACAAGGAGTGGACCAGCAGCTGAATCATGTCCACACACTCTCACTCACTCCCAAACTTTATTTTTCTTCTTCCTCCTCACAGCCCCACGTCAGGTAAAATGCAACTATCCATTTATCTTCGTCCACTGACCGTTCAGAAAGGACGGTCAAAAGGAAGGAGGATGGAAGATGTGGGGGAAGAAGAGTCTATGATTTTTTGAGCTCCACTTTTTCCTCCGCTAAAAATAATTTTACCCAAGGATGGACTCTACTTTATTATTATTGTGAGTATATACTAAAAGATACTCCCATCGTATAAAAATATTCACATGGATGACGATAAGGCGTCAAGTAAAAAAAGGAAATTTTTTTTCTCAAGTAGTTTAAAATTTCAAATTCCCAGAAAAACTCCATCCTTTCCCTCCTTCGTTCCCCCAATTCCAAAAGTGCTACCCTCAACTCAAAAGTTATGGGGTTAGGTGTGAGTAAAAATAGAATTTTGAAATCATCCATCGAAAAAGAAATTCTGTGTTAAGTTTGTCCTCCGGCTTTCCCTCTTTCTCTCTCTCTCTCTCCGTTCCCTTTCTCTTCTAGGATACAGACAGTTCAGAATATTCTGCGTAATCTGTTCAACATTTTGGGTAGAATAGGGCATGAGGTGACATGGCATCCGGAATATTGAGGACAGATTTGAAAAGTAACGCTAGTAAATGTTGCAGAAAAAGTGCTGTGAGCTCTCAGCTCTTTTTCTCTTTTTTTCGAGAAGGGAAAAATTGAGAAGAAAGAAAGAAGGACAGAGAGAGAGAGGAGAGAGAAAGAACTGTGTGACACTCCCGATGCTCCATCGTACAGAATTTCACTCATACGCCATGACCATGACTCTCTCTCTCTTTTGGAACACGGTGTAGTTGCATGCTGTTGATTCTACCAGTAACATTCTATAAATGGGGTGTGTGTGTGCACGGGGGAGGATGGTGGGAAAGTTCTATGTGTAAGATCACACTCACCAGCTCTCCTCTATACTTTCTACATTTTCTGTTTGGAGAGTTCTGTTGGGAAAGGCCATTCATATATACTCATCCGTTTGTGTATATGTATTGGAGCTTAGCCCGGGCAATGCGCTCTCGGCTACACATTCAACCAGACACACACATACACACAGCACACACTTTCACGGAATGGAGAAAGGAAGTCACAGAAAGCTATAGGATTAAGGAGGAACAGACTCCGGAGATGTTCTTCATCGTGTTCGAGAGAGAGAGAAGAGGGAAAAAACTGCAACCCATTTGGATGCTTGAGCTGATAAAAATCTCCAAGCACCTTTTCCTGACTTGACTTTTAGTTTACTCTATCCTCCCTTCTCTCCTCCACTCCGTGTTTTCTCCTCACTTTCCCCGGCTTTTACATAGTGTAGACATGGAATTTTGGAAGGAGTGTAGAAGAAGAAGGTGATTCTTCTATATCTGTGAGAGGATTCCATTGCCCTTCTATCTAAGAATTCAGACTCTGTTCTCACTCTATCCCTTCTACCTATATATGTCTCTCTTTCTCTGTATACTTGACGTTGCTACAGGCTCTGAACTTTCACAACGAGACGAGGGGAGAAAGGAAGGGTGAGGGAAAAACGAGGGGAGAAAAATGCTTCCGATACCTGCTAAGGTATTCCGGTGGCAATCTTGTCTATGTCGTCTATATAGATAAAAGAAGGAAGGAGAAAGTGTGGAGACAGAGGGGAAAGCAGCTGTTAAGTTATAAAAATGAGGCATTTATATCTATTATTGAGAGATTTGACGAGCGTCGCCCAGGACTTGCATTTCCTAACGAAATTAGCACCTCCCTCGCTTTCTTCTCTCTCTCTGCCTCCTTCAGGCTTATATTTCGAGGACGGGAAAGGAAGAAAGCAGAAGCTTTCCACACTCTTCCCCACACTCCGTGGAAGATCATATAATATGTATGATAATAAGACAGGGCGTAGTTGGATGGTGAAAGAGAAAATATTTTCCCTCCTTTACCCGAGCTTATGGCGGGTATGTAGAAAGAGAGGGGAAAAAATAGAAGCCTGTCGCGACTACGACTGGAATTGGAAGATAGAAGAGACAGAATAAATAGAAATTTAATATACAGAGCCAGATGAAGAAGCAACATCTCCTTGTTACTCTAAATCACACACACACACTCTCTCTCTGCACTGTTGTGTGTGTGTCACGCTCTGTGTGGTGGTTGTTAGTAAAGCAAAGACCAGCGGTTTTTCCTGTGGATGTGTTCAGTGGTATGACGGTCGGCTTCAAAGGAAAAACAGGGCATTGTGCCTCCTTTTCAAATTCTCACTTTCTCTCCTTTTTCCTCACTTTCTCTCCTTTCCCTCCCATAGTAACAAGTATAGTTAGCTTTATGTGACAAGATTTCAAACAATTTTGCGACTCTCCATTCTCGAAGCATCAAAGTGTGAGTTTATATAGCCATCCATGCGTTCTCATTTAATTTAAGCTTATCTCTTATTGTTGGTCTTCCCAGTATTGTGTACACCAACTCAGTTTCGGTTGGTCAAAGAAGAAAAAGAGGGAAAAATTTGGAATTAGCCATCTCTTTCTCCTTCCCTCTCGACATCCTCAGCCTACTGATATGGAGGAGAGAGAGGATGAGAGATGGGGAAGATTAGACATATAGAATCCATGTACAAAAAAAGAGAGAGAGTGTGTGTGAGCGTGTGTCTTTGTGCAGAGGAACAAGGGATATGACTCTACAGTCTTGACTATAGGGAAGTCAACTCGAGATTTATATGTGGGCCCCCAACTCCCATTAGTAATTTGAGTCTAATCCAGAAACCGTCCTTTGATTACAGTTTAAGTGGAGGGTTGAAACGGTGACTGTCCTTCCTACACACAACACACGCTCATAGCTAATGTGAGCCGTCATTTCTAATTTTAAATTAAAATTCCCCTCTTTCTCTCTTCACACTATGCCATCCTGTTCTAGTCTAATAGAATAGAACGAGGGAGAAAGTCACTCACAAGTAATCATTTTAATTCAAAAATATCTGCGAGTTTTCGAGGCAGTCAAAAAAATTTTTCAGTGGAGCAATTTCTTCTCCTCCACCACTATTTCTTTCTTCCACTTTCTCCTGGAATAGTGGAATTTGTATCTCAACAATTAGAATCAACAATGTGTGGGTGGAGGAGAGGAAGATGAGAGTTGCGCAAAAATAATATAAAATATTGTCACATTCTCTTTTACACATTCACGCGTCCTCTGAATTGGCTCGGATCACACACACATAGTTTCTTACAAGGTGTCCTTCGTTATATAACGCACTTATATTGGGGGAAAGGAGGAGAAAACTAATCCGTTCGGAATTCATGAAATTCCATGCAGATTTTACGCAACTTTGGAAAGGCTTGAGAGAAAGGAGGGAAGGAGGGAGAAAGTACAAGTGTCTTCAAATGCTGGGGAATGGAATGCAACATTGGAATGTCTGGACAGACACTAAAAGTGAAGATGAAACCTTCTGTCTTGTTCCCTCCGTCTCTCTCTTTCTCTTTACGTTTCCTAGAATCTTGTGTAAGATTTCATGTCGTTTCCCTATCGTGTCCCCAGCCTCACTTTCTCCTCCTTATTCGTCTCTTGTGAGGGTGTGTGTGAAGATTGGAAGATTGGACGTAATCTGCTCGTATGCATATGAAATGTGTATTGGGTTTTAGCTCAGAATGGTTTTTTGGGTTGCCCTGCTTTCTCTCTCCTCTCTTTCTTCTCTTATGTGCAATAGGAGTTGTGCATACATGTATGAGAGAGTGTTAGAGAAATAGAAAAGGAAGGAGCATTTTATGATTTTACGCTTCCTTTCTGTTTGTACCTCCTCCTCCTTGTGTTCGGTGTGAAGAGTACATGGTGTGTGTGGTGTGTGTGGTAAAGGAGAGAGTGGGAGAAAGAGAGTGAGAAAGAGTGTGTGTGGATGGAAATGTTGCGAGCACCCCAGTTCACACTTGAGACTCGGCGCTAGCATCACACTTCATTCCATCACATCATTCGCACTCACTCAGATCACAATAATGACTGGAAATGGATGCTCCTCTGCAGACTAAAAGGCTCTTTAGAACCTCGTGCCAATTTCACATGCAAATGTTTCATCTAAACCGTGCTATAGCCAAACGAGCCATCCACCAGATAGCCAGACTTTCCCTCACTTTCCCTTTTCACTCATATCTCCCCATCTTTCATGTACATAAATTTGCTCATAGACATCTCTTCACAGACACACACATCCAAAGAGAGAGAGAGAAAGCGTTTGTGTGAGTGTGGAAATGGAATTACGAACTGAGAATGGAATCCTATGACTATTCCATGACAAGAAGCTAAAAGGAGTCTTAATACTTTCAACAAGAACTAAAATTTCCCTTCGAATTTCCTAAGCTAAGAATGAAAGGAGAGAAAAATGTCCTTTTTTTAAAAACTCCGACTAAATCAATTTTAATTACAAATTATAACGACTACTCTAGTAATCCACGAACATATTCTTAATTAACTTTTGATTTTTTTGATAAATTTTGGGTTTCTCTCTCATTTTCGATTCCATCATTCAAATACTGGAAAATGTAGGTATCTTAATCGAGTACAGTCAAAATTAAATTAAAAATCTTCCTATATATTTTCCTTGTAGTTCACAATTCAATATATTCAATTTGGAATGTCTCTGCCTTTCCCGGAAAAATCCACGCCTCTTTTCCTTTCCTTTTCCTCACACTCGTACATGCCGAAATTTTTCTCTTCCATTTCAATTTCAAAATCAGGGAGACTTGAACCTTTATATAAAAAATCTCCACACTCACAGTTCACACACACGCACAGACTGTGCCGAGGCTGAAGAATCCAAATCTCATCCGCCACACCACGATGACAATGACAAGACTCATTCCGTTCGCCCTCATTTCCGTCTGCAGCTCCGCCGCATCCATCTCTTTCCCCCATTTATGGTTAAATTCATCTTAAATCCCATGCATGGGTAAGATGAGCATTCCATGTCCTCTCTCTCCCTCTTTATGTGTGAATTCCATGCATTTCTTTTTTCCCTACCTAAATCTACATTCCCAAACTCTCGGCTCTAGTCTTCTCTCCCTCCTACATATAATGTCACCCTGCACACACACACACCCAGAGAGTCAAGTTTCACCACCCAACACCATAAAAAATAACACTATCACCCAATAAGCTGCGCATTTGTACACACTCTCCAATAAAATACGTGCATATGTGTGTGTGTGAATGTAAATTATTTCCTCTTTTTCAGCATATTTTTACCCTTCTGCCATACTAGCCATTCCAAATTGGGATTCCCAATTTTTGAGGAGCATGGAAAAAAATTGTGAGAGACTCTCGTTCTCTCTGAATCTAAATGCTCAATCTCATGACACTCATAATGCTTAGATGGCACCAACACTCACACCACATACGAAAGATATTATCTTGATATCCAAAAGTGTACACAGTATCCACACACACACACAGAGCATCATCTGTAAATTGGGAAAGTTTTGGATGAAACTTTCTCTTTTTTCCATTTTTTTGGATCCTTCCGTGACTCCCCACTTTTGACTGTACAGTAAAAGGAAAACTCAAATGGTGTGAACCTCCCTTCCTCTTTTTTCTCTCCCTGCCTAATAAAAAAGAGGAGGAGGGAAATGCAGCAAAGGGAACCAAGCATCAAACGTAACATGAAAAACACAGACATACAAAGGACTGATGCAAACCTCTCTATCTCATTTTAATGAATATTCCAGTCACTAACTACACTCTTTGCAATCCTGTTGTTATACTTAATGTGAGTAGTACAAGCCAGAAGAACATACACACACACAATTTTTCCCTGCACGAGAATAGGGAGGAAAAATGTAATTAAATTTAATCATCATTTTTCAGCCCACTAGCATTTTCCCCTGCATTTGGGTGCACCCTGTATGCGTGTGGCTTTACATCAATTTTTCAACAACCAACACATACCCTTCCTTCCTCTTTCTCTTTCCTGTAATTCCCGTGTATGTTCGTTATTTCCTCACACTCCACTATGATGGTTTGAGAAGAGAATTTACTAATTAAATCACATTTAATTATTACACCCTCCCGTTATATTACGCTCTGTGCAGTTTATTCTGAAAAAAAAGTCTCTTTGATCTTTCTTTCTTTCTCATTTAAAATACATATTTTTTTATTTTTGAACATTACTCACAACTATGAGGATCCATAACTGGCTTTTTCTTCGACCATTTCTTTCCCTCTCTATTGCAATAACATTTAAAGTATTCCTGAATAGGGGCACACTGACTGAAATTTGCATTGTCATTTTTTCGGGTTAATGTTTAGAAAAATTTATTGCCCCCTCCTCCTACTCTTCCAAAAGAAAGACAGAAAGGGGGTAGGAAAAACTTTAAAGTACTCTACACAGTCCGACTTTTACTGGCTCAGAATTGCAATTAAAGTGATGTTCATCTCTCGGAGGCTCTTGTAGGAAACTACGTGACGGCCATGTAGGAGCAGTCGGGATTTTTCATCATCAGAGAGTGAGAGAGAGAGAGAGGGCGAAAGGGATTCAAATATTAATGCGTACATGGAAACAAGGCCCAGGCTCTCCCTTATCATATCTTGAGCCATGCTTTATGACTGTATTATGAGGAGGAGAAAATTTGGAAAGCATGGGAGTCCAATAGAATAGAATTGCATGGCGGTGGCCAACATCCGACAGAAAGAGAGAGAGAGAGTCATGAGAGATTCGGAGCTTGGACTTTCTCTCCTTCTCTCCGCTAGTGCTGTGTGGGAAGTCTGGGAAGCATGACTGAGTTTTAAGTTTTTAGAGCCAAAGACTAAGAGTCCATATAATATATGTACAGTCTATTTTGTGGAGAGGGAGAAGGAGTGAAGGGAAAGCCAAATTTATTATGTACAATGTAGTGTATAGGACAAGGAAAAAGTAAACGTGTCGTGAGAGGAGAGGAGAGAAGAGTAGAGAGAGAGAGAGTTCATGTGCACGCAAGTGAGGAGGATTCCCTTGAAAATGCAATAAATCATCAGAGAAAAGGCAAGCCAAGAGAGAGGGAGAGAGGCAACCGTAAGGGACATGACAGACGGGAAAATAAATTAGAAAATTAGCGCGTATTCGTTGCTATTAATGACAAAATCGGAGCATAAACCTTCTATAAATTTTATAAATTTTCTAGCGGCCCTCCAAGGACCCTCCTAGAGACACACATAGAGACACACATAGAGACACACACCATGACATTCCTTCTTCTCCTGACTTCTCCAACTTCTTCACTTTCTCTCTCTGAGTGTGTGTGAGTGTGTGTGTCTTTTGCTGTCTCTATTTCCCCCACGGAAAATCTAGTCAATAATTTCCCCCCTGTACTCATCTCTCTTTCTCTCTCCCCCACAAAACATGACTGCTGTGGATATGTACGGAAGAGGAGGAAAGAGAGTGGTGACACAATACAGATCAAACCATGGCCATGGTGAAAATGACTTCCCTGCCTGAGGAAAAGCAAAAGAGAAAGAGGAGATGAAGAAGGAAAGTTAAAATAACTTGCGGAAATTGTCTCCAGGCCTCACTTTTGTCACCCAAAACTCAACTTTGATTTGTTGTTGACTCTCGATTAACATTCAACACAAACAGTAACCTTGTCTCAATTTATTGATTTTCTCATCACACTGCCACCAACAACTCTCCTCCTCCTCCAAGTTCATCCATTCAGACTCTCGTTTCAATATGAGAACCCTGTCTTTCTGAACCAACTCCCAACTTCCTCCAACACTTCACCCTCTCAAAGTCATACATAATTTTGGCTGTGTGCATCTCTCACAACTCCTACCCACCCACACACACTCACTCTAAAGTCTCATGTTTGTTCCCCGTCTGTACAATCTTGAACAACTCACACAACTTTTTGTTGTGGCATCCCCGTCTGGGTCTTGCATTTCTAATGAGATACCCCTACAAAATTAGTGTAATTACGTGAAACCTTAAACGACAAAAAATCACTCTTCATCACGAAAAACAATTTGAATGTACAACAGTCTTCAAAGGATATTGTAAATTGACTGTAATAATCCTGACTACGCTTTGAAAATCCTGGCACACCTTCAAACTAATTAGAACAAGAGAAAGCTTTTTAGATCGAGAGAAAGCAGGTGAAAAAATAAAGAATGTCTTATCTGTATACCCTGCACTTGCCTTCATCATGAAAAATAAAAAAAGGAGTACAGAGTGCTTTACATAATTTAACTTTATTAATGTGGCTGGAAGCCATGGCGAAACCTAGTCTCTCCCATTCTCTCTCTAAGATGGAGAGAGAAAGGAGGGGGGGGGGG
>WJFB01003917.1:0-11532 GCA_009870185.1 Pygmarrhopalites habei | reverse complement strand
TAGACGACAGTTGCAAAAAGAAATTCTGCCATGCGTGATTGATTCGGAATGAGACACTGAACAATATTGTGAAATTTGACAGTTGGATGCCATGTAGAACATTAGATACAAAGCTGCAAAGATGAAACTATGTAAAATCCTGCTGCAATAGCCCCTATCGACCCTACAGAACGTTTTTATCAATTAACTACAATAATATTCTTGGAGCTCCTCCATAATAATATTATATGACCCCAGCCAAAATTCCAATTCCACTGATCAAAGCATCACAGGATTGAATAAGCAAAGAACAAATCTTTGTGTCCCATAAATAATGAAATTTTATTATTGCTCAAGCCTCAATTGTTGCATTTTTGTAGAAAAAAATGTCGTAATTTGATCACGCTATTCAATTTGATTGAACTGTACATTTTTCAATATTTCCCAAGTTCACTCTTCCATAAATAAAATTGTGTGTCCATTGCATTATGAAGATATACAACGAAAAATGAATTAAATTACATTAAGTATTTGACAGAGAAACGCTGTCTATGATGAATCATCATTGATGATTGACGTGAGACGTCAATCTTGCAAGATCAAATGATTTCAATGTCAATTATGTAGGATGTCGTACAAGGAAAGTCATTCATCTCACAAATTAATTGTCAATCATATTTCCTTAATGACGTCTATAAACTTGGAAATTGCCATTTTATTCATTTGTTTCTTCTGATTAAATTAGTATTAAAATTAACACTGATTAAAGGACAAAGAGAAATGGGACAATACAGTCATATTGGTAATTTTAATTGGATCTGCATTCTTCATTAATTAATTTGGGAAACATTAATTCATTGTAACAACATTTTATTACACATTTTAATGTTGTATTTGGACGCCGTTCAGAAATTTCATTCTGAGCGTGGTTTAAATACTCCTGCAAGTTAAACTGTGTCCAACTAACTTAGTTGGACTAAGTATTGTTGTAGACTACAAATGAGCGTTTTTGTTAATAAATTTTTTGAAACATTATCGAAACATAGAGGCACGTGTAATCGTAAAAAGTTTCAATTTTTCATTATTGGTCATTCATAACAGAACACGAATTGTTTAAAAAAAAGAGACATAGTAATTTACAGTACAGTACCCCAGTACCCGCCAGTACAGTGATGAGTACTATGAGGCGGATACTGTGGCAGGTACTGTGATGTGTACTGTAAGGCGGGTACTGGGGTACTGGCGGGTACTGGGGTACTGTACTGTAAATTACTATGACCCGAAAAAAATTTCACGTGACACAAGGTGTGACTCACTCGACAAATAAAATAAACAAACCCGAAGGTCAAAAGGAGATCCCTGGCCAATTGCCCTGATTTATTTGTCTCCGTGACCTTGTTCCACAACAACAAAAGATTACTAATGACATAATTATGTTTTAATTGAATTCTATCAAAATCACACAATTCATCACCCGGTCTTTAATCTGCCTCTTGTAAATTTCCATTAGACTTTGGCTCATCCAAAACCTTCATATTTAAGGTGATCTGCCCGAGACCACAAACCTTGTTTATTATTATTATACACTGTTATACAATGTTATCGGCTGTCAATCCTCTTTCATAAAATTGACACTCAACAGCCCAATCCACGATTTGTACAATTTTTCCATTAATCTTCACGTCAACAACTCTACGCCACTCCAAACCCATCCAAATTGATGTAGGGCAGTTATGTAGAGTTATGTAGACAAGGACATAAAGGATGCTGAGGTCAGCATCTCTTTCCTCTCTGCGTGAGCAAAATAAAGGGTCAGAGAGAATGGTCAAACTGATAACTTGATTTCCTCCCTCTTTTTCTCCGTCGTCTACACACACACACACACAACTCCCAAATTCCAAGAGAGAAAGAGAGCCAAATGACGTAATTAATCTGTCTGATAAATGATAAATGTAGTGTTTACATCGTGTTGAACAACACGATTCAATATTAACACTTGACATGGAAATATTCTGGTTTTTTGTGGTGTGTGCAAAAAAAATTTTGCGCTCATGAAATAACCGCATGGCTAGCCATTATTTTTTTACATTTTGTTTTCGCAAATTCTCCTATCCGGTTCTCATATAAATCCGAGTGGAAATGTACATTTATACACCAGTCCTACCCACACACATTAAGTGGACAGAAGGGTCAATTCTATATATTTGCAATTTGCCATTTTGTACTTTGCAAAATATTTTGCACAACTCTTTTAATTTAAATATATTATTTTTTAAAAATTAATTAATATCGTAAAAATGGTGATGAACGGAAATGTCGTTCCAACTAAACCATTCATTGCGAAAAAAAGTCCACAGTACCTCGCGGCTTTGGCAGGTGAGTCACTTTTTGCAAATTTTGAATAATGTAATCGAAATTACTTCTTTATGGAAGAATGAAATTTTATGTAAACGTAGCTACTGTCGGAGCTTTTGCACTTGGAAATACAATAGGCTGGAGTTCTCCTGCACTTCCGAGTATGCAAAATAGTACACACTTTCCAGACTTTGACCCGGAGTCCGAAGAGGGTTCTTGGGTGGCCTCCATTTCTAACGTAAGTTTAATTTAATTTTTTTAAAATATATTTTGACTAATGGTAATGTTGATGATTTGATTGGTTGTAGCTTGGAGCATTAATTGCTGGTCTCACATTGGGTTTCCCTTTGGAAATGATTGGGAGGAAATGGACAATGATGGGTTTGGCCATCCCATTTGTGGCTGGTTGGCTCCTTATTGGTTTTGCGACTAATATTGTCATGATCATCAGCGGACGATTCATCACTGGTAAATCCAATATTTTGCCATTGATTTTGAGCAGAAATAGACTACACTCTTAAAATAGAAGGAAAAATGTTGGGTGGAAAGTGGATTTTCCAGGGAATGAGGGAAAGTTTTCCTTCAAAAACGTAAAAATTCTCCCGGGAAAGGAAGGAAACTGCTTTCCCCGGAGGAGTTCAAAAATTCCACTCCTCCGGGCAAAACTTTACCCTTTTTCGGGGAAAACTTTCCCTTCTCTTCTAAGAGTGTACAACAATTAATTATTGTATTGATTCAAGGGTACTGCGGTGGTGCATTCACTCTGGGTAAGCAGATCAATTAGTCTATTGCATTTAAACGACATTTCCAGAATTACTGACCACACACGACGAAAGAGGGATTCTTTAATTAAGACAAATATTTTGATTTTGATAAAGTGTTTCCAATTTACACGAGCGAGATAGCAGAAGACAGTATTCGGGGGATTCTGGGGAATATCATGACAATCGTCCTCTGCTCGGGCATTCTGTTTGCGTAAGCATATCAAAATCCATTACGTCATTTTAATCAGTTTTTGAGTTGACTTTCCCTCTCAACGACGGATGACGTAACTCACACGTGACTACACATTTAAACGTTTGTGATTGTCAAAAATTAGGTATGCAGTCGGGGCACTTGTTCCTTGGGACACTCTCGCCCTCATCTCTGCTTCAGTCCCTATCATTCTTTTTGTGGTGATGTGGTTTGTCCCTGAAACACCCCGTCATCTCCTGGGCAAAGCTAAGGTCACTCAAGCTCGTGTAGCCCTCAAGAAGCTTCGTGGTGCTAAATCAGACTACCAAGTTGAGCTGGAACTGTCACAAGTAATTATTTTCATATTATTTCAGGAAAACTAGTATCCTGAACAAGATTACCACACGAGTCACGTGGCTAATACTAATACAGAGTTTTTCGTTTAGATTACTCAGAGTATGGAAGAGAGTCAGTCAAGTTCAGCCTCCCTGAAGGACCTTCTTGACCCTCCTGTACTCAAACCGACCCTCATCAGTATCGCCATAATGTTTCTCCAGCAATTTGGTGGGATAAATGCTGTCTTATTCTTCGCCACAACCATTTTTGGTGCTGCCAAGACGGACATGAGTAATGATGTCCAATCCATCGTTGTAGCAGCAGTTCAAGTTGCCTCTGTCATCGTGTCTACTTTGTTGATCGAAAGAGCTGGAAGAAAAATTTTACTTGTCATCTCGGATGCTGGGATGGGATTGAGTTTGGTCGCCTTGGGCACTTTCTTCTATTTGAATGAAAAGGGAGAGGCAGGGAGTTTAGGGTGGCTTCCTCTGACGAGTCTTGTTGTCTACATTATAGCGTACAATTTGGGACTGGGTCCTCTCGCCTGGACAATGTTGGGCGAACTCATACCACCTCACGTGAAGAGTCTGGCGAGGTACGGTTTGAATATTTTCAGTGTCTTTTCTAATTCAAAACGGATTGTGTAATGGGAGATTAAATGAACGAAATTAAACTGGAATGGTGTAGCTCCATCGCGATGGCTCTCTGTTGGGGAATGGCATTTGTGATCACAAAGAATTTTCCTAGTATGGTGACTACCCTCAATAATTATGGATGCTTCTGGCTTTTCAGTGCAATCAGTTTAGCTGGTGAGTTGAGAAATAAAGATTAGTAATTAGTTTGATAAATGTCGATTAAAAGAGTGTGTTTCTTTGATGACTAATCATTTGATTGAATTTTTAAAACTCTAGGCTCCATATTTTGCCTACTGTTCGTGCCAGAGACGAAAGGGAAGAGTTTGGATGAGATACAACAATTATTTCAACGATGAATGAAGAGAGAAGCTTTTGTAAAAATATTTATATATGGAGAAATAAGTCTCAAATTAATGTTAACTTATTTTTTAATTATTTAATGAGTAGACTCAGGGACGAAGGGATCAAAGAGTGTTTTTAATGGCAAATGTGTACATGTAAAATCAGTTGTGTGTGCGTGTGTGAAAAAAATAGGAATATTTGTATTTCAGCAAATAAAAGGGAATGGACAATTTTTTTAGTTACTACAAAATTGACACTTTCACTTTTTGAATTAAAAAAGGGGACTAACGACTCTGAAGGATTGTGGATGAATTTGAAAGATGAGTAAAAATGGTTTGTCGATAATTAATTGCTGCTAGCAATTTATAAATTGACTACAGTCCCTGCTCCTACATTTTTAATCGATCATATATATCGATCTGAAAATTTTTTCGTTGATTAGTATGAAATCAAAATCTTTAATAATTTCTGGAGACAACTTTTGAAAATCATGATGCGTACATGTAATGTAGACTGTTCACTATATATAGCAGCAAAAAACTCTACGTTCGCTGACATTAACGAAACCACATTTGTTTAGTAACTTTTCTTTGTTCTCGACCCAATCTGTGAGAATGTGGTTGAGCGGCGTTGATGTTCAACAGTACATTTTATTTTATTGCTGCTTTTTCACAAGACTCACTTCCATATTTGAAACCCAGTTTCCAATTTCACAACTCAAAAAATGTTTGAAACTAAATTTTTTGATTAATTATTGCATATTGTACTACAGTATATTATAATTCACTGTGTCACTTTTTCTTCATTTCCACTTGACTGTCTTTTTCCATATAAATACATACTCAATTTCCTTCCTTCCCTTTTTACTCTCGTCCTTTTGACTCTTTCTAAAATATTTTGGGAATCTCAGACCAGCCCACAATCCCGCCTTTCCCCATTCCCCCACAAATAAAATGAATGCAAATCCTGAGTCAATCAAAATGAGTTCAAATGGTACAATGAGTCTTTTCATGCTATAAAAGGTTGTATTCTGCGTTAGATATTGGAATTTCCTACAAATCTTTGAATCCTACTCTGTATTTAAGCAGTGACTTCCTGTATTTTCACAATGTGCCCTCATATCATTAAAATTTTTGGTTCTGAGGCCCATATCCCTCGTCCACCCCATAAGTCTGTTAGTCATTCTCAAATATTTTCAATTCTTTTGCAGATACATGTAACCAATGTTACTCCTACCACGACTGGAACTTATAAAGACATTCAAATTACTTTTCATTGTGAAACTGTACCAAATTGTAGGGTCCATGAACAGAGTCATCGGCATCTGTTCTCACAGTCTTCACTATACCATGACTTAATATCGCGAGTGGCGTCGAAGCTCAACACATTTCTTTCCCGAAAATTGAAAATGAATTTTAATATTAAATCTTTGTGGTTGAGAATGTCACTTTAAAATGGTTTTTTGCTCACATAGATTCTGATTGAAAATTAAATAATAAATCTATTCAAGTTCCCTTGGACACCAAAAATGTCACAATTTTTCTTCTAAAAAAATAAACTATATTGACCGTCGTGGCCGGACTCTTGACCTACCCTGTCACAAATAATCTTTCTCGTCGTGCAGAGTCAAAACTGTTGAACAAAATATAAGAAAGAGACTTCAAATTGTACTTAATAATTAGTTGATGTTAATTGTTGGATAATACGGGATTAATGAAGGGAAAGTACATAAACATTTTGATACTGATTTTGACAGTATGTCTACTGGGACTGACGATAATAGGAGGAGGATTTGGTTTGAATTATTTTATCTTGTATGACAATTATTTTTGGCTGATTGAGAATCCCCTGGATGAATTTTTCATGACGATGATGGGTCTCCTTCTGTCCCTCTCCCTTTTGTCCAATGTCTACTCGCTGTATGTCTCGGACAGCCTTGCGATTTATTTTAACACATTGACATCAGGGAATGGTCCTCAGGAGGAGGAGGAGGAGGGACACAGGAGCACTTTGGTAGTCAAAATTGGGAAAGGTCTCCTCCTTCTCATCTGTGCAGTCACTTTCATTCTGGCTATGTACGACTGTGTCACAATCAATCCTCTCTTCCATTCCAGAGGAATTTTAAAGTCTCTCCAGGTAAATTCCTCCTTCCTTTCAAATCAATATAATTACAGGATTGAATTGCCCAACTACTTATTTTTTCAGTATAGAAATACAAGGCAGACATGAGGGTCAAAGTGGCCATTGACAAGTTACAACTGAATTACGACTGTTGTGGTCATCTCTCTTACTCTAATTGGACGGACTGGAACGTGATGATGGAATTGGGCTCTCATGATAGCCAGGATGAAATTCTGTAAGCTAAAAATAAATTATTGTTATGTTTGATAATTATTGAGAGTAAAATTGTGTGTGTATGTGTGTGTGTTTTTTGAAGGCGTTACATTCCATTCAGTTGTTGTGATTCGAAGAGTATGAGACCTTGTCTCCTGGAATTGGTCGAGATGGACCATGGACCGATTGGCTATGAATTCCCGAAGGATTTGACAATAAATCAAAAGGGTTGCTCTATCGTCATGAAAGATGTTTTTAAAAATACAATTCTTCCTCTTATCTACATCTTTGGAGGAATTTTTCTACTTGAAGTGAGTTGTACATGGGAAATTTTTGATTTTATTTCAATTTTATATTTTATTGGTGGAAATTCTTGATTGTTTTCAGAGTCTCACTCTAGTCGCTTTATTTTGGGTGTGAATTAAATTTGTGAATAGTTCCTGTTATCTAAATATTTTGTGTGGATTTTATTGCATTGAATAAAAGCCAAAGTTATGCTGCAAAACTATTTCTTCATGTCATTAAAATCTCCTGCTACAAAAATTTCTTCGTTTGTGTTAAATCTTCCAACATGATCAATCATAGTACATGACACAAACACTTTCTATTAATTGAGATTTAAGGAGAATGGTCAACTTTCCCTGCAGCCAAAGAAAAAAAGCGACGAAGTAATCCTTACTGCAGCGGGCTGAGTTGAACACTTCCCCAAAAAAAAGATTTTCGGATTTTCTTTGCAGACAATTTCAATTTGTTCCTTCGTCGAAATTATCAAAAAAGGAGGTGGACACATTATTATTGTTGACCGGAATTATTCTTAACCCTAGCCAATTCAACAAGATTGTTGACTCGTTCAGGTAAGTTGAAATTAACATTTTTAGAACTTTGAAAATTCTCATTCGTTTTTGGGTCGTTTTACAATTTGTTGAATAAATTTGTACAATTCATACTTCTTATGTTTCAGGCTGTTTCAATTTCATATAGTATTGAATTTTAACAACCTTTAATAAATCTTCTATTCACTTCTTGTAAGTACTCACAAACTTTTTACTAAAGTAGTAAAACTTTTAAAGTATTTCGTAAAATGTTTGTAAATATTAAATAAAATCTTCATGCTTTGTTTTTCGTGTACTTTATCAGTTAAAAGTGAAAAATAACTGACTTAGGATGGAGACTAGAAGTATGAAACGGAAGAAGGGGAATAATAAAATGATGGAAAAATCTGATTCGGAAAATACAGAGAAGGCAGCTGTGGACAATGTAGTAAGTTCGTTTGTTTTAAATCGTCCAAATACATTACTTAACTAAACACACACACATCTTGTACTACTACTGTTAGTTATTTGAAATAATTTATCATCTCAGGCCACTCTCACATGAAGTCATCCCAGATCCTCTTTAGAGATTCAAGATCTCTAAGACTCCACCCCGTGATTCGTCAAATTCACTGACGCATCCATTGACTCCACCATTCTTCCATTGACTCCCATCGAGTCGACAATTGACTCCCATTGAGTCGACAATTGACCATTGACCCCATTGGAGCCTTCAATTGACCATTGACCCCGTTAGAGTGTTCCATGTGTGGTCCTTGACCAGTTCCCATCTACAATTCGGTGGTCCTTGACCAGTCCCATCTACAATTCGGTGGTCCTTGACCAGTCCCATCTACAATTCGGTGGTCCTTGACCAGTCCCATCTACAATTCGGTGGTCCTTGACCTGACCCAAATCCATTCCATCACTGGTGGCCCTTGACCTGACCCAAATCCATTCCATCACTGGTGGCCCTTGACCTGCCCAAAATCTATACCATCATTGGTCGAAGAGAGTTTTGATTCCCCGTCCATTCTCTCACACCAAATGGCTATCAAATCTTGATCGAAATAATTTGAAATTCCTCCCACTTTTCCTCCACCCCATTTTTAATTGTCATTAAAATTTTAAAGATTTGACTCTGTCTTGATTTCTTTGATTCCCATTCAGGTAAATTGAGATGTTCTGATTTGAGTAGATTGCAGACAAAAAAAATTATCAATGACTTTGAGAAGTCCAGGACAAGGAATCCACTCTTGACATGTTCTGGACTTTGACTCCATACCCAGGTGGATATTTGATTTTAATGACTTTGAATTGATCTTCATTCTTTTCATCTTTCGAAGGTTCCTTCGACATTCACAATTTTTGGAGTACAGTGGATGTAGGAGTAAGATGTTTCTTGACAGTCGCTGAATTTTCCGAGGCGGGCATTATCAGTCCGAGGGTTCCCGAAAAATAATTCCACCTTTTGTTCTCATTTTGAAGCACACTGGGACAAAATTTTTCAACATCTTTTTCCTTTTTGATGACCCTTCCACTTCAATGGTTGCTGACCCGGATTTAGATTTGAAATTTGGATCCTCTATTACATTTAGACCACGTTCAGACTTTATTTTGGGATTTTTCTTGGTCCACTGGTTCGAGAGACAATCCATTCGTTAGACAGTATTTGAGATGACTCCAGTAATTCGGTTTCAATAGAATAAATGGAAAGTCCGACGGAGGGAAATGAATTTAACATTGGACAAATGGAAAAAGTCGACGGAGAAATTTTATGATTCGACGAACGAAATATTTTCTTGTCAGATTTTCCACCCATGGATTTAAGGACATTGGAGGAAAGAGGAGACAGCGAATTTGATTTACATGATTGAGATTTTAAAAAAAATTTATCTGGACATTTCAAATTGTCTTGTTGGTTGCAAAAATTAGGACCATTTTTGTTACTGGTTTTCAAAGAGAGAATCTCACATTGAGAAGAGTGTAGGACCTTGGACAATTTTTGAAGGGATGACATGCCTTGACACAAGCCCCTGGGCGACACATGGAGGAAGAGTGTAGAGCCTTGATCCGGGTCCCCATCACAGTGAAAGGCCTTGATGAATTTTTGTCAAGTCCTCAGGGAAGATTGACTCTTGACTTGAATAACTTGACTGAAGAAATGATGATTCTAGTGTGATTGTGACTCAGAGTACTCCACTATTCATTTTTGATTTCTTTGGATTACTTATCTCAAATAAATCAAGTCGCCTCAAACTCCTTCAAGTCCTCATACGAATCTACACACGGACATGTCACTCACAGCTTGACACAATTCTTCGGGACACACATTTTCCCCCTTCCGGTTCATGATCCTTGGGTTTTCTTTATTTCCACACACAGACGTCCACACACAATTTCCAACATTCCACACTTTTCAATTTCCATTTTGGCATTGACACTACATTTTCTCCACCCCATTTTAAAATTAGTGATTTTAAAATCTTTTCAGTAGAATTGCTTTCTATAGAACTAGGCTTTTAGTCGAAAGGACCATTATTACTTCGAGACAAGACTTTAGCTAATGACAATGAATTATGACGAGAGGACAGAATTATTAGGGTGTTCTTTCGTTCGCTCTCAGAATCATACTGACTTTATTTACCTTCCTCCTCATGAGGAAGGTCACTCTTACAAGGTACAGCGCCTTGACACTCAATTTCTTAACTTTCACAATAACACTGACAGCATTGACATTTAATCACACGACAACCCTTTAGAATTACTAGACAGGGGTAAAGTAGCCAGCAACAAAGGCATTCCGAAATAATCTGGTAAATACTTATTAAAATGTCCATTTATTTAATAACTTCTTGTAGATCAAAGAGAGCTGTTTTGAATTAATTTGGTTTTTTTAAAACACAGATTTTGAAAGAGATCGTGGAGTATTTGCCGTTTCAACAGCTACTCTCATTCCGCTCAATTAATTCTTCCTGTAACGCTGTGGCTGCTTCACATATTTAAAGAAAGACTTGGCTTCTGTCAAATTCACCTATAATTCTGGCTTGGAGAAATTTGTGGCTGACATTCCAGTCAAGATGGGAGGAGGACGTCGTTGTCGAGATGTTAGCGACTTGGTTGACATTTTGAAGAGTCCTTCACACATTTTCTCAATCTCAGATTTCACATTCGAAGGTGGAGACTTGGAGTCCTTGGATCTGCAACCATTGCCATTGTTATCTCTTCTCGAGAGTCACCCAGTCAAGACATTGAGGCTCTTCCCTGGCCATTGGAAACATTTCCCACTCGTTCCTCGTGATGGAGGTTTCCGTCTCAAAATTTTGTGCACAGTACAAGAAGTTTTCACAGACTTGCTGACTCGTCGATTTGCTCAAGTAGAGAAATTGGAAATTGGATCTTTTGCTTATAAATGGGAATACGCAGATTTTAGAAAAAAAAATTCATCATCGTCTCTCTCCCTGCTTTGAAGACTCTCATCTCTTCCTCAGAAAATCATGCAGGATTGGACATGTTGGGATCTGCTCCTAAATTGGAACGTGTCCAAGGATTTAATGGAAAATGGACTGACTGGTTTATGTCGGCAAACAAGATTCATACCATCAAGGAGTACAAGTTGAAAATGAAGAAGGAAGATCCTCAAGATTTGCACAGATTCAGCAATGTCAATCCAAAATTGGATAGTTTGGAACTGAATCCTTTCTTCACATCCAAGAAAGGGAAAGAAGTTTGCTCAAGTTTAAGTAGGATTTTAGAGTCGAGCAAAGAATCCTTGAAATGTCTTC
>WJFB01003916.1:0-11534 GCA_009870185.1 Pygmarrhopalites habei | reverse complement strand
TACAAAATTGCAGCTGGAAGCTGAAAATGACTTGGGAGAATCAGAGATGCTGCACAAATTGTCTGCCATCAGAATTGTGAGGGAATTGGAGAACAAAGTTGAAGCATTGGAGGTTGAACGACCCAAACATGCAAGTCTTTTCGAATTGAGAAGGATGAAGGCAGATTTGAAAAAGAAAATCATTGACATTTCTTTGGCTAACGGTGAGCAAAATTGGAATTTTTTTCTACTACTTTTCATGTTTTTGGCAAAAACTTTTAAGGAATTTTTTCATGCCCACCAAAATTTCCAAGACATTCAATTGAAATTAGTTACAAAATTTTCTGGTAGGTTTTGCATCCATGTACACTGCATTTGTGGCTGTGGACTCTAAACCAATCGAAGAACCCAAAAGATGGTCAAAATTATTTCAATTTGGAGAAGTTCACACAAAATTTGTTCAAAGAGAAGCTCCACAAATCCAAAATGATAAATCAATCAGAACAGTAAGAAAATCCATTCACATTTTAGCAAATTGTATTTCACACACTCCAACGTTTTACGGTTTTCTGTATTAACTAAATATCCTTACACACACAATAATTTGATTTATTTTATTTATTTAGGCAACTAAAGGGCGGGGTGAAATTTTCAAAAATATGAGATCCAAGTCGAGACCACTGATGGGCCGGATTACAAACTTTTTTGAGCATCCACATCGAAGGGATTTTGAAACTGAACGGGGTGGACGAGTTGAAAGCAAAAGACCTACCTGTGCAACTCGCTCAAATAGATTTCGTTGGATCCCTTCTATACGTAAGCCATTGTTCATACACTATATCAAATATTCTTCCCAAAAAGTTTGCGGTTGGAGGTGGCGGCTAAAATTTTTAAAAATTACCGGGGGTGAGTCTAGAGTTTAATGTGTCCTGCGCCAATATATTTATGTACGTAAATGGATTTTTCGAATTTTTTTATGTAGGTCCTTATCTGAGATCCAAGAATGCCAAGCTGCAAAAAATTCCACAATCCGAGAGTACAGATTTTGAAGCTCGACTTCTTAAATCAACTCCCATTAAATCCTTCATCACAGACAAGAAGGAAGACAATTTAGTACCAGTCAAATGTGAGGTACTGGCTGAGGATGACAAAGTTTCACAGGACAAAATGATTATTGGATTGGTGAACAAAATTTTGACATTCCAAAATGAGAACGATGGTTCATTTCCATTGTCTGAGTCATTCCTGATGGTCATTTCCTTCGACTTTAAAAAGATTCGTGAAGGTGAGTCAAGACAAATACGTGATTTTGAGATTTTCGTGGGATTTTTTAAAAAATCGTAGGAATTATGATTTGACTGACCAGAAGCCAATAATAATAGTTTTAAATTTTTGTGTGTAGAAGCTTCAAAATATGGATGGGATGACACAGCCTGGGCCACAGCTCTAGCTTTGGTATTCATAGAGAAGAAAATAATGGAAGAGAAGGAGGAAGAAGGAGAGGAGTTGAAAGTGAAAGTGGAGAAAGCAAAGGAATACCTAGAGAAATCTGTAGGGCAAGAGAAAGGGAAGGAAATGATTGCCCTTGCTAGAGCCGTACTTTCTGAAATATAACTTTTGACAAGCGTTCAGTTTACTAGCTTTTTTAATTTATATTTTTGATAACACAAAATAATTTCTGCAGCAAAATGTATAAAAATGCTAAATTATTTTACAAATACATGTAACTTCATAATTTAGCAAAATCTAGCTTTACAAATGTAAAAAAATGAGTGTGTGCAAAATATTGTGTGTAGTCTGACAAAAACATTCTTTCATATCCTTCTCAATGGAGAAACTCTCTTCTCTGTCATGAATTCTTTTAATAATTAAATTTTTAACTGCAAGTCAAAAAATTTCAGGAATTATTTTATACGTAGAATTCCTTTTTGTATTTTAAACAGATTTTTCTTGAATTGCATTCCGAGTAACCAGCTTTCAATCAATCAATCATACATTATGCAAACGGGTGTGTCAAGGACTGAATTAATTTTTTTTAAATGTAGGCTAGTATGCACACAATTTTATCTAGTAATGTATTTAAACTTTAGAATCTTAACTAGTCTATAGCTTTCACTCATAATTAAATAATTTTGACTGATATTATTTTTAATACATCATATTTTGACATCCTCAATTAAGTCTGCTTGTTTAATTCCCGTGTACCTGATTTCACACACACACACACAATTGTAATAACTATTAGTATATATATTTAGTATATATTGTAATATGTAAGCATTACCAAAGTGTATAAGACACATGAATTTCTTCATACTCTGTAAATTGTCAAACATTTTTTCCACACATTTTTGACTACCTGCTTCTGTGTTCACAAAAATCCCAATTAAAATGTTCTACTAAAATGTACAACTAAAATGTTTCTATTATAGGCTATATATGAAAGGAAAATTGAAATTAGTTTGTCTTTCAAATTGTCATTCCATATTAATTAATTTAAATGATTCAAGGATGAGGATTTTATCCACACCTTCTCACCAAATCCCACATAAAAATGATGCTTAATAAATTCCAAATTCAAATAAAATTTACTTAGTAGCTACAATTTAATTGCCCCATTTCTTTCAACAAAAAGGTCAAAGAACCGAACGAAATACATTTTTTTGTTCAAAATAATGACAGTCAAAATAATGGCCAACAAATCTTGTACTACTCAATTCGTTTCCATACACGGATAGCAGTATTCGTTGGTCTCACTTCCACCGGATTGTAATGGAATCTCATGCCATGGAACCACCAAGTACCATCAAGCCCTGCATTATCTTCTCCAGTTCTTAGCCATGCACTCCATCCACTGGCAGCTATGTCAGTGCCATAAGGATAACCTGTATTCCAATTTTCCCGATTACACTCCACACGTGTAATCTGTCTAGTACTGTCACTCTGTGTCTGTCCAAATGGACTTGACCCTCCACCTTCAGCTCGGAAGAATAAACCAGCATAGTATGCCGTCACGTCTTGCCATTTCAATTTTGGCCATGTTGTCCTTGCATCCAATTGGTTGGGAAATTGAACATAGATGAATCCCATAGGCACTATTTGGAGGGAATTTTTTATTTTATAAAAAGACACATTTGAAACTTAAGAAGGGAAGAATTGCTTACACAAGCAAATTGTTTCTATGAAGGGAAGCTAATATTTTCTATTTGTTTGTTCTTTACCTGGTGGATTATTGTTTAATCTTTGAATTTCTCTACGAAGTGCAAGGATTACTTGTTCTGTTTCGTAGTCACTCCAAATTTGAAGTTTTTCACAGACAACCCAATTCCCTGCTTTACAGTTTGCATCCTTCCATGTACCCACCTCTTCTTCTGAGCTTTCATCTTTTGTCCAGCCAAACACAATTTCCAAACAGTTTCTTCCGTCATTTTCATCACTTGGACTACCAGTAGCCCAATTTGTGTAGTCATTCATGGATTCACCATCAATCCAATTGAAATGACTACCATTTTGAGTGATGTCTCGTAAAGCTCCAAGTCAAAGATTGTTCACTACTCCACTTTCGTTGAATAGAAAGTTTGATAGGAATAATTGTTCCTCGGGTGATTTAATAGTTGCCAATGTAACTGGATTTTGACCTGGAATATTCTCATTGTGACAGGCTTGTCTGGCTTCTACCCAGGTCAAGTAAGAAGAGAGTAATTTGAAACATTTTGTGTTCTGGAATTTTGTGACCCAAGTTGAGTCACCGCATGAACCGAGAGGAGTAGTGGCTGAACAAAAAAATTGTATGCTTTGTAATTGGGTCAGGTGTGCATCTAAAAGAATTGTGGGCTTAAATCATTCTTTTACAGAATACAAAAAAAAATTTTGTAAACTGTCGGACTTTTTGTTACACACTCAATTTTGTAAACTTTTCCAGTTAAGATTCTTCGAGAAAATTATGGAAGGAACATGTTCCTTCTGTTCCCACTGTTCGAACAGTGGGAACAGTTGTAGAAAATTTTTGAATTACCAAGAGCGCCAGGATTTAAAATGTCAACGACAAAAATGAAGACCAGTGACAAAATATACAGTGTCATATTTTGTTGATCACTGTAATGCAAGCACAGTTGAAAATTTGTTGGCTTAAATCTTTTCAAAACTTGGAGAATTTAATTCAAAAGTTAAATTAGATTTGGGGTTGATTGCGGAGCAAACGTTCAATTTATACAGTGTGTCCGGGACACAGTGTCCCGTATTATCACAGTGAACTTTGAATAAAGGTTTTTTCTTCTTCTATGACAGCAGTTGTATATAGAAAGATTGTGATTGTCGGCCCCTTTATACATCATGTTTTCACTGAAGCACACATGCATCGTCACTCAGAGTGTGTGTGTGTGGTTACAATTTAATGGATTCTTGGTTAATCTATTCAAAGTTTTTTTATCATGATTAAAATTAAAATCTTGTAATTGAGATTATTGAGGAATCACAAGATATGTGAACAAATTATAGGTAAACGTGACTATTAAATGTTTCCTAAACTGCAACATGGAAATGGTTTGAAAAAATTAGCCATTATCTTCCATTGCATAGCTGCATAGCTCGTAATATTGGATGACAATGAGTAGCATACTTTTCAAAACGGAGAAATTGTAGTTTTTTCATTCCAATTATTTATCACATATTCAAATTTTTGACCAGAGAATTCTGATTTCCAAAACATTTTTCACTTCAAGAATTCGAGTCTAAATTTACGCGTAGGTTGCAAATCCATGGCTAGCAACGAGACATTTATTGTATCCACGGATGAGTCGCATGTACCCTACAAACAGAAAAATAGTTAGCCAAAAATGTCCAAGTTTTTCGAACCATTTTGACCTTCATTCTAATTGTTGCTCTGCTGTATTGAATGAATGTCGACATTACATCTTTATTACTTACCCTTTTCTCCCCACTTGTTACCTACACAAGAATAAAATGTAATTCATATTTAATCGTGTAAATCTGCAATAAAAGTCATAAATGAGAATCCACGTGAAACGTTACTGACCCCATGAATTTTTGACGATGAAAAAATTCTGTCCATTTTCAACACCCCATCCAACAACGACCAAAGCGTGATTGACTGCACTCTCACAAGCACCATTGAAAATCCCACTTTTGTAAGCACTCCATGCTTGTCCAGCAACTGCTACAGCTACACCCATTGGTCCATAATCTTTAATCCCTTGCTTGAGCTTCCCTTCATCGTTATTTGGTTGCTGATTGAACCATTTCAATACATTTGCATTCACTTCACGGGCGGATCTTGTAGCTCTTTCACAAATACCATTCGTTGCTTTGTAAGGATATGTTTGTTCAGAGGCAAGGCCGTTAGACTGGACGTATTTCAAGGCGGCGTCATACCTACAAGTACCATGTCCATCTTTTGTATATTTAGAAGTAGCTTGAACTATTGAAATAATTGAGAAACTTTACATAATTACATAAACTAACCAACCACCGTTGCAACCATTGTTTTCTGTAGTACAGGAAACTAGTTCCTGTTCACTCACGTCTATTGACTTTGGTTTACCTTTCCAAAGGATCATGGCTGACTCCACTATGGATGCTGTTCCAAACTAAAAGCGAGGAGTTGACATGAGAAAAATTATTATTTTGATGAAAATGAAGGAAATCGGAAGTTGCAATCATTTGAATTATTTGAAAACGTTTTTGAAAAAATTGTGCTCTCTCTCCCTTAATCTGAATTTAGTTTTTGGGAATAGAATATTGTGGTTGTGTAATGTGCAAAATTATGGAGAATTCGATTTTAAAAAAATAGTTCTAGTCACCGTCACACAGGAACCACAAGTTTGTTGATCTTTGACTGCAGTCACAGCGTTCTTACTCCGCCAGTCCCACGCGTCAGCCTGCCCGACATCAAAAGTCAAGGATTTTGATAACGGAGAAGGAGGAACGGTGACGACAGAGGATTCTTCAGTGAAGTTGTTGATGTTAATCCCAGTCAAATACATACTTGTAAATTCCTCTTCACTCTGGAAAACCATGTATTAACTATTGTACGTGTTATGTGTTGGTACAGTCTGGTCGTCAGACTTCCAGACCAGGTCATTGTATTTGTAAGGCAGGCTTCAATGCCAGATTGGAGTCTTATTTGCAGACCATTGACCTGGTCTGGTTGAAGGCGGGGGGAAAATGTAGGCTGACCAGACCGTGGGTGCAAAATCTTCCATGAGCAAAAAATCTCCACCAAAGCTTAAGCATTAGGTAAATGGGACAGAAATTTTGTCCGTCAACAAGAAAATTTTCTCCACCCATTTACGTAATGCTGAAATAAATTTTCTCCATCCAAGGACCTTGGTTGGATGTGGAAGATTTTGCACCCACGGACCAGCCATTAGTTTGGATGTGAAGCGGTCTGACCATCTTTCCTCCAGACTTCCAGACTATTCGTCATGTTTTTCGTGGCCTGGCATAATTGATCAGACTTTTGAGATCCAGACTAGTCGACTACATGTTTTTCGGCCGCCTGGTCTGGATTTCGTATGTCTGGCCATTCACGCTTGACATATTTTCCTGTCTGGTTTTCCAAGATTCCCGCTGCAAAGTCTGACAACCAGACTATACTAAAAACATTGTTTCCGTACCAGGTGTGTGAAGTGGTTGACTCCTTGAGTGTAAGTATGTTTTCCAAGATCGTACTCCAAATTGTGCTCTGCAATCCGTAGTAAATTTTCCATGAAAACTTCTTTGATTTGGACATCTCCATTTCTGTCCTGATGGTACAATTCCTATGATAGAAGATTTTAGTTCTGTACAACAATAATTTTAAATAATTATTCAAAAATGAAAGTATATACGAGTTACTACATTTTCGCACCAAGTAATTTGAAATTATTTGTGATCTCGTATTAGAGTCCGACAATGTTTCTCGGAGTTGCGTCAGGATTGTTGGAATGGTCGAATTGCGCGTAGGAAGAGCGTCTAGATGTGGAGGTACTAGATTCTCTGAGCCAAGAAGATCATTGAAGGACAAAATTGTGTTGAATTTTGAGGCTATGCATTCACAGAATAATGATACCCATTTAAATCGTTTATATCTCGACTGTAATTGCAAAATATATTCTTTGTATTCAAAAATTCAAACTTACCTTCTGTGTACGGGCAGAACGAACACAAAACCATCACGGCTAAAAATAATTCCGTTGAAAAAATGTAAACCATTTTTTTCAGAGTACTCAGACGTCACTCCACAAGGATGGAAATGAAATAATGAGTTTGTATGAAAAGCTTGGTAATTATTAAAAATAAATGTCAGCAAAAATGTAATATGGTTTAAGCTCTTGTTGATTTAACTGTAATTAAACTTGGTTCATGGCAATTGCTGTAAAAGTTTTACATTGGAAATTCCAATTTGGAATATACCAACTGTGTGGGATTCTTTAAATGCCAGTTTTCAAAAATTTGTATTCATCAAGCAAAATAGTAATTACAAGTTATTTTAAATTGCTTCTACAAATCCCAAATTAAAAGGGTGTAAACAAATTATCTACATATCTAAATTCATAGTTAGATTATGTACATACTTGGTATGAAATAGAAGTAGAAAGGTCAAATACAGTTGGTGTCAATAAAATGTTGGTGAAAAGAAATTATATACTATGTATTGCTATGCATGCTACAATTTACATTCAACCTCTTAACTCATTTGGTTGTCATTAGATCTTATTACATAAAATAGTTGTACACGTGTAAATGGTAAATGATTTGCATTCGAACCGGTCCAACATTTAAATAAATCCATGTTATAAATATAGTTGTAGCTAATCCATAATTTGAATGATTTGTGCTTTACTTTTGGAATTGGACGTAAAATCGTAAATGAATTGTTTCGATCAAATCATAGGTTGCCTTGTTTTAAAGTAAATCTTTTACTGTTGGTGCAGATGGATGAATGGAGAAAATGTGTGTGTGTGTGTGTGGTACAAAAGAAGCGTGGATGGGGATACTGTGAGTCAAGTACAGTCAATTTTGGGTGGTCCTCATGTGAAAAAGAAATCTCGTTGGCCAGACTACATTAAATTCCTTGGCTGCAAGTCCTTTCCATTGGAGGACCACCCAAGTTGACTTTACTCGATACGCAGCTTCCTTTCACCCCAGACCTCCTCTATACTTCATACACACACACACACATTTTCCCCCTCTCATCCATCTACACCCCCACACCAACAATAAAACGAGCAATATTAAAACTAATTGCATTTATTTTTTCCTACCAGTTCACACAACGAACTTTGTTTCTTTGTCCCTCATTTTTTCCTGTTCATTAAAATCCTGACTCATGCAGTGTAGTGCAAATTTTGCGTCAATATTTAAAATAATTTAAAATGAACCTGGAGTACGTCAAACCGACTGCTATCTCCTAAAGATGGGTCCAAAAAATGTGTAAATGAAATTACTCCCAATCTCAATTTATTGTTCATACCGCTGGATGACTCACTAATTTGTTTACTCCATATTCTGTTGTATAATACATTATTAATCATCCCTCCCTCATATTGTAATTTTAGGAGTGTTGCGTAATTAAAAGTGTCCTTTTATCAGTTGTCCCTTATCAGAATCCTCACACTCCAATTTTTCCATCACCAGCTCAAGTTTACCGGTCCCGATGTGTGTGTGTGTGTGTGTGTGTCCGACGTCCATGAAAACTCTTCCACGTCAAAAAGATTAAAGGTGTAGAGATTAAAAAGATTCATCACACATGGAAAGTAATGGAAACCCAAGTTATCATTTATCGGATAGGAGGACCATATAAACTGTCCACACTTTTATCTGCTCACTCCACTTGTGCAATATTTTTGGGTTGACCACGACATTACACACACACACACACACACACGTCCTCGCGTATGGTGACCAGTATTTTTAAATTATTCAGTAGGCACTACTTGATCAAATAACTTTCTGAAGCAGGGATTAAGCAGAATTAAATTTCCTTGAAATCACCCAAAATGTTGAAAATTACGCTGGTCATCGCATGGCTTGCCCTCATGTACATTGGGTCAGCTGAGAGTGTCATTTGTGGTTGGGATGAGCATTGCTGTGAAAATGATTTCATTGGATGCACCCGGTGCTGTACTGAACTGAATTGCGGTTATGATCTGGACTCGATTTGTTGTCGGTGGGACAATAATAATGCCTGTACGGAATGTTGTGATATCGACGACGGAGTCAAGTGAGTATTTAGTAGTGAGTAGTTTGTTACACAAATATACAGTAACTCCAGGGATCTTGTCACCCCCATGCTAGAGTTTCATGCAACTGGCTATGACTTTGGCATCCGTCGATGAAACAAATTGATTTCGTAGTATGCTATGCACAATCTAATGTTGTATAAAAGGGTGTACTCAACTTTGACATGAGGTGACCCATACCGGGTCACAACTTGAATTTATTCGCAAAAATCATATTTTTACCTCAAAAATCTTGTCACTCCTTACATATTTTATGTAATATTAATATTTAGTTGGGCCTCCTTTGGCCCTTATGACTGCTGCTACTCTCCTAGGCATAGAATCGACGAGTTTCTGCATCTCCCTACCTTCCTCGTCGATTTCGTCCCAAGCATTCCTCAATAACACCTTCAACTCATCTTTATTCCTTGGTTTTCTTCCTGACAGTCTTCTTTCTATTTCACTCCAAATATGCTCGATCGGATTAAGGTCTGGTGACTGGGCAGTCCACGGCAATACATTAATCTTTTGTTCTTTAAACCATCCGGTTACAATCTTGGCCGTGTGGTTCGAATCATTGTCCTGTTGAAATGTGAAAGACCGTGGAAGCCTAAGTTTTCGGGCGGACGGGTGGACATTTTGGATTAGGATATCACGGTATGCCTCTTTCGTCATCTTTTCATCAATGAAATGTAATGTTCCAAGTCCATTCCATGCCATAGATCCCCAAACCATGACATATCCTGTACACAGATCAAAATAAATATGTGGACAAAATGACACCATTAGTACTGAATTTTTTTTACTCACCTCCGCCATGTTTGACTGTGGGACGAAGACATTCACTTTTTAATGCTTCTCCGGGCTTTCTCCATACCCACTGAATTCCGTCCGACCCTAAAAGACAGAATTTACTTTCATCAGTGAACATTATCTTCCGCCATTGACTGGCTGTCCAGTTCTCACGTTCCTTTGCCCACTTAAGTCTTTTCTTTCTGTTAATGGCAGATATTTAGGGTTTTCTACGGGCAATCCTTCCGTTAAATTCGGTTTCATATATTCTGTTCCTTACTGTTTGATCACTAATTTTGATGTTAAACTTCTTTTCCAAGTCTTGGTTAAGTTTGGGAGCAGAAAGGCGGCGGTTTACCTTCACTCGTTTCACGATTTCTCTATCAATCCTTGCAGTTGTGACTCGTTTTCTTCCTCGTCCGGGTAGTTTTGCTACAGATTTTCGGATTTTCCACCTTCTCACTATTCTTCCAACACTATTTGGCTTTATATTGACAACTTTTGATATTTTCTTGTAGCCTAATCCCTGCTTATGCAAAGTAATCACGAACGTTTTTATCTCAGTGGAAAACTCTCTTGCTGGTGCCATTTTCTTAAGGAATCTTAAATGAACCGCCAGTGCTAAATACTGCCAACACCATGCAGGATTACCTTGACATTGAAGGTTATTCTATGTTGGACATAAGTATATTTACTAACATAAATTGTGAAGGGGTGACAAGATTTTTTACGTACACATTTCATTGTTGCGAATAAATTCAAGTTGTGACCCGGTATGGGTCACCTCATGTCAAAGTTGAGTACACCCTTTTATATAACATTAGATTGTGCATAGCATAAAATCAATTTGTTTCATCGACGGATGCCAAAGTCATAGCCAGTTGCATGAAACTCTAGCATGGGGGTGACAAGATTCCTGGAGTTACTGTATGTCATATTTATTTAATGACTCATTAAGTCGGTCTATGGAGTGAAGGAATTAGATAAGTAAGGGAGCTTTGTCGTACTCTGATGATAGGTAAAAAATGTTATTAGAAGGCACATCAAGACAAAATAGATAACAATGAAATTACAAAATCCACCTCTCCCTTTACGTCTTTCTGACAACAGAATTTGTTGAATAGATGCTCTCGAATTTGTATACTGTAACTTTGATATTTTGAATCCCCATCCGATAATCTTGAATACTGGGGGGAGGGAATATTACTTATCGCTGGCCTAAATGCAAAACGACCTAAGGACATTTAACCACTCTAAGCAAATTTGAATACAAACTAAATATATCACTGACTTTCTTATAAAATAACGTAAAGGCAGTGGGCCCCTGACGCAGTATCAAAGCGTGGGCTAGTGTACAATGAGATTGTATGCCGCGTCAGGGGTAAAATATACTTAGGTCGTTTTGCATTTAGACTAGCGATATGAGTCTCAAACTAAGACTGCCTACACACTACACTACACTACACAGAAAAATGAAAAGATACTTTTTGGCATCCTCAATTCTTTTGAGAAAGACAACTTTTCCATGAGAGAAATGGAAAC
>WJFB01003915.1:0-11542 GCA_009870185.1 Pygmarrhopalites habei | reverse complement strand
AGACTCGGAATCGATCAGGCTACAAGATGAGCTCATTCTCGTCACTTTTTGTTTCCCTATGCTTGAGATATTGACAGTTTGTTTTGTCCCAAAAGTAACCAGTCACCCTCTGTACTCTAAACTGTTTATTATTTACCTTTCCGAATCCCGGGATCTTCTCCACCAGGAATAGCATCACACCCACCGACCAAGGCGTGTCCAGTACCATCGTCCAAAACAATTATCTTGGAAGAATCTTCAGGGTCATATTGAATATTCTGTACATCTCCTTGAATCCACACTACTTTGACAATCTGAGGTACTTCTACTCCTTTGGATGACAATTTGACTTGAAATACACTTGGCCTAATTTCTCGAGCCTCCGAAATGTCCGATATGAGTAATTTGAAAGCTTCGTTCTCAAGTCCAGTGTCCGTCATGGCACACCCACACTTTTTTCACTTTGAGTGACAAATAAATAAATATCAAAGTTGAGTCAACTTAGTTGACCAAAATGAGAAAAAAAAGTCGGCCTCTTTCCCTCCCGAATTTAAAAATAGACACATGACATGTTGTAGACGCTTAGTTTCTAGGCAACGTTTTTTGTTTGGACACCGTTTCTCAGTAAATTAATTATTGTGAATCACTTGTTTCATTCTTGAGAGTGTGGTTGCGGTAAATTCGACCACCAGATATAGGCGAATGACAATAGTTTTAGAAAAAAAATGTGTTGTTCATTTTTTACACTACCAATCCATCCACTGGTAGTCTGACAGACTGACCATGAACGGAGTCGACAAAAAAAGAGTTTATTTCCCAACGGAGACGATTGTGAAATCTAGTAACAATAATATGTCGTTTGTACACTTTCGTCGGAAAACAGAAAATTTGGATTGGAAAAAAATTGGTAAAAGACAAATCCGGACTTCACTGTCAATCTTTCCAAGTAAAACGTGCATAAACTTAATAATGATGTTATTCACTATTTTAATTTTTTGTAGCTTCGACTGATGTGGAGAAAGTAATTCAAAATTCAAATGTAGATATTTTGGATGACCTACTACCACAAGTTGCTTACTGTAGACCAGAGTCAGAATTTGATTCTGAAAATCCAAATTCTGGTCTTCTCAAAGTATTCAAGTTGAGTCAATTAATGATAGAGTATTTACTCCACTGTCAAGAAATTTTACAGAGTCAAAATGAAGAAGTAAATAATCAATTGAGTCAAGTTGAAAATCAACAAATTGCTTACACAAATGAAATACAAAGTTTAAAAGAGAATTTGTCAGCAGCCAAACGTGAATTGAAAAGAAGGAAGGAAATCATTGCTTCAACTCAAAATGAAGTGATTGGTGACAACAAGGATGAATTTGATCCATGTCCGTATTGTTCCAAAAAGTTCCTGACCTCTGCCTACCTTTACTCTCATATGCTTCGGAGACATCAAGGTCTTCCAATGCAGCCAGTCTTCCCAGCTCAGACTGTCTATCAAGGTCTACCCCCAAAATTCATTGACAATACTTTTCAAAAACACGGTCAACAACAACAACAAAATTATGTTGAACAACAACAATCACCTCCCAGTCCACAACGAAAGAATAGCTATGTTCTCCAGTCTACTGACTCTCATCATCATCAACAACATCAAGAGGATGAGAATTCTGAGGGAAAATCTCAGAAATTAATAAATTTGGAAATAATTGAAGCACTGGTTGAACAATGTTTAAGACAAAAAGGAATCAAAAGTCAATCAGTCATTGACTCGCCAAGAACAATAGAACCAATTCACAAAGTGACCATGAGAGATCAAAATGTTAATACTGAAATCATGAACGGGATTGGGGTCGTCAGTAGGTCATCATCTCCTCTCCTACCCTCAAGTCCATCCAAAGACGAGGATGCGGAAGAAAGGAGGAGGAGGAGTGAAGAGAAAATTGATCCTCAAGAGACAGTCAACAAAATCAGTGAACAGATCAAAAGTCAGTTGGATTCACAGTGGAGACAACTTTTGAACAAGATTCAGGAGAGTGGACTGGCAGACCTTAAATCTTCTATTACTACTGAACCAGGGGAAATTGAGTCAAAAAGTGTGATACCAAGCCCTGTCAAATCTCCTGTAAAACCAATCCAAAATGAAAATATTGCCTACACCGACAACAACAATATGAAAGAAACTGAGGACAGAACAATAACAATTGTCCCTTCACCAACAATCGTTGCTCATCAACAACTTGTAGAAGAACGGTTTCAACAACAACAACATGAGTTGGAGAATCTCAAAAGTAATTTACAAACGATGGTAATAATCCTAAGAAATATTTACCAGAACATAATTATTATTCCTTGTGATTTTTTCAATCTAAATTGAGACATTTCTAATCCTAGATAGAAGACGACATGGTGACAATCGAAAGTAAACTTAATTCACAAGAACGGTACTGGCGAAATAAACTTCGAGTCCAAGAACAAACGTACGCTGACCAATTGAACAAATTACAAGAAGAATTTCAAATTTCTTTACAAAAATTTATAGAGAAGAATAATATTACCGAGTCATCCCCATCACCCCAAGGACTCAACAACAACAAAAATTACACCATTGACACTAAGCAAAAGAGTGACAATTCATTTACTGGAGACTCGAGTCGAATTGTCCATGAAAATAATAATAATATGAAACCCTCTTCATCTTCATCACCACAAAAAATCATGATGACAGTCACAGTAAACACACCAGGTCAAGAACAACAACAAGTTCAGAGAGCAGAATGGTCATCTACAATCAATCCAGGGAAAATGTATCCAGAAATAGTAAATGTTAATCAGAGTTCAAGTCCACAATCTTCTCCTCAACATTTTGTACCCCGAATAATTGTCCACAAGAAAGATTCTCCAAAAAGCCCCAAGATCAAACAGATGACAGCAGGATATTCTAAACCGATTGCGAAACCTCGAAAAATCCCTCAAATCCTCCTCACGACTGACAGTCAAAATAATGAGAATCCAAAAGTCATGGAAAATGTCATTCAAGTCCAATCGAAACAGCAACATCATGAGTATGAGGAACCTGATGACATTCTCAAATTGGATGAGGTCACAGATTATTCTGACTCGGCTTCTGAGACTGGTAGTAGTAGTGGTGGTGAGGATGAGAATCCAAAGAATTATAATGAGCAGAAGAGTCGACCTCATCATTCTCACCATCATCAACGTGAACATAAAAGTAAAATGATGATAAGGATGATGACTGAAGAGGAGGCTGCAATTGAAGGGAGAATGAAAGTTAGAGAGAAAAGTGAAAAGAAGGAGGAGGACGAAGAGGAATTGAAAACTTTAGGAATTGAACCAGTGGAGACAGAACCTCAAAAGAATGACACGATGATGATGAAATCTTTGAGGAAATTAAAACTACGTAGAGATTCCATCATCGGACCTAACGTAAGTTAACAAGTACAATTAATTAAATTACAAATTCATTAATGTGTGTCTCCTCAAGTAAAATAAAATGCACAAAATTTATTGAAACCCTTCACAGGAAGATGAAGTCAAGTACAATGAATTACGGGAGAGAGTTGAGAATGACGCGAGAATTTCTATATTAGCCAAATCTATGAAAGAAACTTTGGACAATTCTCGATACAATAGTCCGAAAAAAGGGGGTAAAAGTCCACTAGTCAAGATACTGAGTGCTGTCAAAATGTCTGGAAATAATTGGAAACGAACTGTAATTTTCCTATAATGATTTAATATTGTCAATTATTGTCAAGTTGTGCTGGTGAAATTCTTTTTTAACATTTTACTTCAAGAGGAGAAAGTTGGATGGAGAAAGTGCTTTCTCCATTCCGCTCAATGCTAAGTGTTAAATAAACGTTAACTTTTTTGTTCACAGGTCAAATCGGCTGTCAAAAGACCCTCAAAGAAAGAAAGAAAGGCATCTTTACTCAGATCTCCGTCAAAGTCAGTCGTAAAAACAAAGTCAAAACCAGGGATATTTACAAGAGCAAGATGGCGAAGAAAGGACAAGGAAAAGGAGAAAAATCCTTCACCCTCCTACGACTACAAGATGGAAAACAAGGGAGAATCTAGTGGAGAAGATGAGGATGAGGAGGAAGAAAGCAGTGAAATGACTGGTAGTTCTGAACCGGAAGTGGAGAAAACTATCTTCCTTTCAAAAACGTCCAACAACAACAATAACAAGAGAACTAGGAATTTACTCTCAGGGAAACCATCCACGAATAGACTAGTCCAGGATGGGGATGGACCTGAAGGGAGTACAGACTCAGAGTCGGTTGACAGTGACAATCCTCAAAAGAAGAAACATGGACAGTCTCCTCATGCCAAAAAGAAGTTGAAAGTTAAAAATAATATTGCTTCTAAACTGAGGTATCGGGAAGGGAAGACGAAAAATGCAGCCGCATCCTCCACAGGAGGAGGAGTAAAGGAAAATCAAAGAGTACAAAATAATTATGCTAAATTCATTGCCACTGATAATAATAATACAAATGTCATCAAAATACAAGAGAATACACAACAGCAACAACAACAAGGAACAAAATTTACAGAACAGAGAAAACCAACTACTCGACGATCCTTGGAACCTGAATTTGATAAAGTCACACCAAGAACATCAACTCCAACCCCAGAGTTAAAGGTCAAGCAACAACAACAACCAGGAGGACGACAAGTAGTTGAGGCATCAAGTGAATCGTCATTTTCCTGGGATGATGATGATGATGAGGAACTGGGACAAGTCAAAAAGCAATCGATAGAAAGATCAGGAGGGGATTATGTTAAATTGACACCAACAAAAGTTGACAGAAGAGTAAATAACAACAATAGTTTGATGACCACCACCACTACTACAAATACATCTAGACAAGACAATAGTCAAGGTAAAATAATGACAGATCAACGTTCTTCCCCATTGATGCTAATGTCAACAAGAGTTGGAGGGAGTAGGTCAACCAGTGCACCACGTCGTCTTGCCATGGACTCTTGGGACATTGATGAGGATGAGGAGGAAGAGGACTTGAGGAGAAGGGAAAGTAAAAATCTGAATGTTAAAAAACCTATGCCTCTTGTATCTCAAAGATGGGAAACCAGGCCACCTGTATACGAAAATACTGGGAATGGTAAACGAAGGCCCATGACACAAGCCAACAACAATGATCCAATTCCCAAATTACCAAATGCACAAAAACAACCCACATCAAGAGGAGATCTGAGTCCACTGAATAACTCTTGGGACTCGGATTAAATTAAAGTGAAAGTATACAATTGTATTTTGAGTAGAAAAGTTGAAACAATTAAAAGAGATTTACCTTCGCCAAATATATACCTCCTCTACAGCTTGCGTGTGAGTAGAATATTTTTCAATTTATGAATAGTTTTAATATTTTGATGATACTTAGTGTACTTTGTATTTTCGTGTTTTTGAAACGTTTATATTATCTATATAATAAATACGCAAAGTAAAATTACAACCATTTCTCTTGTAAATCAACAAGTTTTTAATCTCACAGAATTCATGTTAAGTACTTCATAATCAGTTTTAATGGTAACGCTATAAAGACTAACAGAGTGATTGTGCAAACAGTAAGTAATAAGCACCGTTATGAAAGACTGACTAAATATTAAAATTTCGTTGGCAAAGTTTTGACTCAAAATAGTAGTAACCCCTTCCCTATATATTCTAAAGTAAATACCATCACAAATCAGTACAATAATGTACATAGTAACTGAAGGCACAAATTGCTAAATACAATTTTCGTTGATGCACTTATTGAGAATGTCATATTACTGTCAATGTAAAGGCAAAAAGAGTTATTCAGGAAAATACATAATATAAAGTCAAAACTTCCGACTGGGGCAAAATCACGACATCAGTACCAGATTGATGACATGGAAGAAATATGGACGAACCAGGTTTTATATCAATCACCAAACGATCATCAGTCTGTCCAGAGTCTGACGGAATTGATTCTAATTTTCCATTCCCTTTAGTGCATAAAAGAACTGAGCAAGAATCTTCCTTGGCTAGTAGCACAAACTTTTCCCTTATCTACAAAAAATAAAATGTCGTTCAATCTATAATTAAATTATTTCGTAGTAAGAATATGTATGCATGATATGAGAAATGTTACCTCGTATTTAATCACGGTAAATTCTGGAACCGGTGGATCATAAAGAACAGAAGAAAATGGTTGAGAATCTTTCAATGTAACTCCTCTAAATATCCAGTCATTTCCAGTTTTATAAGTCAACATTTCCGTTAAAGTCTCAACGTCTTTAAACTTTGGTGTCAATCCAGCTCTAACTACGTTGTCTGTAAAGTATGAACGAATCAAACATGTATTTTCTATTGCCTAATGACATTATTTTCATTGAATGGGATGTAAAAGTGAAAACTCCTTACCAGAAGAGGCCATACACTCAACGCAATCTGCAATACAAATTCAGATTACAATTTAGACTGTGTACACAGAATATGATTTTTATAATTTATAGTGGCATGTGGCTACCTCCATAAATATATGCATGAGGTTCATTAGCAGGTAAAAACACAGCCTCTCCTGGCTGTAGTTTAAGATGTTGAAGGAAAAATACACAAAATATGCCAACATCTCCAGGATATTGATTTGCCAGACGTTCAATTAAATCGCTCTCATCCAAATGTGGACCTAAGTACACAAATAAAATAATCATTTCAGATACTTTCAAATTGTATCTTATATAGAGTAAAACAGAATGAGGTGCACATTTTACTCGAAATATTTAAGTACCCAAGTGAGAGAGTAGAGATTTCAATTGATCTTCTACAAGCTTGACATCACTCTTCATAAGGTTTGTGAAAACAAGCTTGACACTCTCTTTATCCTTTTTAGTTTCCAATTGAGTGGCTGCATCTTCACCAACAACTTTTCTCAATTCCGGGACAGCTACAGGACAATTATCACAAACGTAATTTAGTATTTATTTAGGTAGGAAAGCAGATTATTGAGTCAGCATAATCTTAGTCTTTACTTTTAAGGTAGTTGACAATATTTTCAATGCTTCTAAATCCACACATGACTTCAAATTCCGTGAGGGCAATAGCCATTTCCGGTTTATGATTGGCATCTTTGTAATTATTAGGCTGAGTAGAGTGTAAATGTTTAGCCCTGTCAATGTCTGGATGGGCTTGAATTGAAAGAGCAGTCTGCACCGACAGGACTTTAAGGAGGAATGGAAGATTAGGACCAAATTTGTCTAACACTTTTTTCCCAAGGACTAAAGGGTCTGCTTTGATCAGGTCATTCAAGAGTTGACCTGTGGGAACAATTGTGGAAGGACCACTAGGATGTGTCCCAATCCAAACTGGAAATATATATTATTTCAAATTTTACTATAGAGAATACAATAAAAGTAAATTTTTTGTCTACAAAATTACTACTGCAAAAATTAAAATCCTCACGTTCAGCATAACTTTCTTCGCCACTTGGTTCAAAATTTATTGCACTTTTGGCCAAACTAGCAACCAAACTGGAAGTTCCTTTTTTTCCCCAAGCATACTTTTGAATACTTGCTGTCAATTCCATGTTTCTGAAAAAAGCAATTTAGAAAAAAATTAAAAAGTTAAGTACATTGTGAAACCGGTGAAAGCCGGTGAAAGCAAATCGCCGTTCTCCACATTCGTAAACGTAATTATTAGAAATAATTAGTTATTTGTTTAACAAATTACCTTCAAGTTTGTACAAAATTGTCCAGATCAAAAATAGAATGTGAAGACCTTGACGACTTGAAGACTTTAACTCTGGAGATTTATTTGCTGATCAAATTATTGCTAGTCATAGAAAGTTCTTAGAAAGGGGGAATTACCTTGTCGTTCAAAGATTATTCCAAATATTTTTTGTGACCTCTCAATGAGGTCACCTCGTTCGTAGGTCACAAATGTTCCCTTTAGGTAACTTTGAGTATTTTGCGGATGACAAGAAACATCCAAAGTGTCAATCAGTCAGCCCAGATGATCATCAGGTTTTGTTGATTCCCTTAAGTCCCTCTCGTTCACCCAGTTTTTTCCACAATTTGACCAAGTCTCGACTGGCCTGGTCGATTTTGGTTCTCATGGTTGTTTTTATTGTTCTATCATATCAAGTGTACTCACAACATATGAAGCAGCTCCGGCTTCTGACATACGTGAGCAGGGTAAGACCTTCCACATTAAGCACTTAAATTGTTAACGAGGTGTCTAATAATGTGTGTGTTAATAATGTGTCATATTTCACATCTTTCCTTCAGGTTGACGAACTAAAAGATTTTATGGGCCAAGTCAAACATCACATTCGAATGCTTTCAGGTGAAGAATGACTAAATGAAATTGTTTAATCAGTGCACAATGTGCACTGCACAATAAATATTCAACAACAGAGCTGCATTATGTAACTTACTAATGTGTTATTTTTTTAATTTCAGAAAGCATTAAAAAAGCAAAATTGAGCCAAGAAAGGGAAGATGTGACAGATCATACCATTACAGGTATTCAGATACAGCTACAATAAAACGAGTCGGAACCAATGCAGCTGTTTTAGTTCATCACAAGTCGCTGAATTAATTAATATTTAAAAATAACATTATTGACATTTCACTCAATCTAATCTGTGGTAACAATACTAGCCAAAGAACTCTATCAAAGAGTCTCTATATGTTGATGTAAATTATTTAATACTCGGTGTACATAACAATTAAAGAGATTTTGACACGCAAAAGAATATGATAATTTTTAGCCGTCCGTTGTCAGATGATAACAGAGTTTGTAATTTTTTGATATATGTACTTAATTGTAATTGTTAATTTTTGTGTTAAACTATCTAATATCCTGGATCTCCTATGTTTACTGAAAAATATGGAAGTCTCATCATTGCATCTGTTCCTCTCTTCTCCTTGTCATTTTTATTATACACGACTGATTTAGCTTAATCATTAACGATAGGCATGAAACGATAGACATTTTGGTTCAATACTACAAATAATTTAATGGTTGTGATTATGTTTATTACCTCTGTGACAAACTGAATCACAACTTTTTGAGTACAAAATTTGAGAATAAAGTGAGACAAGTGCTTAATGCGATGCGAATCAATTTATTATTCTTTGCATTCTGTTCTGTACAATAAATCAATTGCATAAATGGAGACACGTATACGAAAGTTCTCTCATACACAACGACGACAACGATAAAAAATATATAATATATAAATAATTTTGTTCAGAAGTATATATATGAACAGGCCCTGTTGGAGACTCAACTTGTTCACATAATGGCCACAATTAATTCATCTTCACAGAGACGAGGCGAAAAAACACATACAGTACAAAATTCAGACACATTATTCTTGCTAAGCTCAAACTGCAAATTATTAAAATTTGGGAAACCTTTTTACAGGAATGTCAACAGATTCTGATTTTTCCATTGTCGCTTGCCTACTTGGGGCTGAGGACGTTGGTAAAGAACTAGGAGTACTCTGAGCTTCTTCCTCTTCATCATCTTCATCGTCGTCTTTATTTTTCTCTTTCCTTTGTGTGGCCGAAGCAACTGTCAAAAATTAAACATAAAAAAATGTTCCAACTTTAATTATTATAACTAAAGGATAATATATTCAATTTCATGAACTAGGCTTACTGTCAAATGCTTGAGGATACTGATTGGCAAGTTTCGCTTTAATATTTCTAATTCTCCGAAATATATTGTCTACATCCTTCCGCATTTCACTCAACATTAAAGTGTGTCTCTTAAAATCATGCATTGCATTTTGATATCTATCAGCTGAAAGGGCATTACAGTTGACCAACATTTCGTTTGTCTTCTCAAATCTTTGTAGCCTACGAATTATTCACAAAGACAACAATTAATATAAAAATTTGTTAATTTATTGAGATTATTGTAAAGAAATAGTCTTACATATATTTTTGAGATCTAATTATGGAATCTATATCCTGCTGATTTACCATCCCAGCTAACCTAAAAGTCAAATAACAAAACAAATGTACAGAATTACTTTGACAGTTTTACCAAAATATGACTAATTGACAACTAACCCTTGTACAAAAACTTCAGGGGCTGTGAAATTCTGAAAACACTCGACATTAGAACTTCGTCCACCTTCACTGAGAGGACTTATTCCACTCATTTCTGCCATAATTAACTAAATAAAATTAACTTCAATCTGCCAATTTAAACTTTTTTCGGTACGACGAACATTGAAGAAGAAAGTCTATCTATGATGTCGTCCTTAGAGACTCTAAGGTGGAATTTATAACTGTTTTTGTCTAATTTTCAAGGCTGACAAGTTTTAGTTAACTTTGGGATTTCTCGTTAGTTGTACTTTGATTGTTGAGGACACAGGACACTGATTCAACAATGACTATCCAGAAATCTCAAGAACAGGTAAATTTTGCATTGTCATTCAGTAATATTTCGGATATTTTTATTTTCACAATAAGGCCTGTACCAGTATTTACTTGAAATGTCAAACTTTTCCGTACCGTTATATTATTTTGTTATCAAAAGTACTTTAACTCTTCTAAAATTTTTGCTACTAAAATTAACTCTAGTTTATTCTGTTTCACGTAAATCTAAAATTTATTAATGACAAAGTAGTTTTGAACAATATTCAATCAAAATGAAAATTTGTTTTTTTACATGTACGTCAATCAGTTATTATGTCTAATATTTTGAGTTTTCAATATAATTAATAGGTGTATGATCTTGATTTTTGCAGGTTTTGAAGGACGCTGAAGCTGCATTTGCTTCAGGTGACCATGTCTTTATGTTACTGTGTTATTCTAATGATAATGTATTGCATTAATTTTAATAAATCCATTCTTGTTTTTTTTCCTTCAGGAAAAACTCGTCCCTTAGCTTTTAGGGAAAAACAACTAAGGAATTTTTTACGTCTTTTCGAAGAATGTGCAGACGACAGTGAGTAAATAAATGAAAAACTTGTATTATTTACATGTCTACAGTATGCTGATAACAAATGGTATTTTTTAGTTCTACAAGCTCTTCATCATGACCTTAAGAAGGCTAAGCTCGAAGGTTTGTCAATATTTCTCAAACATCACAAATCTCATCAACTGTCATTCAAGACATTATGTATTAAATAATGATTTTATTTATTAGCTACCTTGTATGAGCTTGAAATTGTCAAGACTGAGATAAAATTGGTCCTTAAGAACTTAAACTCGTATGCTGCCGATGAACATTTGCCTATTAACTTGCTAGCCAGGTATTATCAATGATATTTTCAAACCGAGCCATTTATTTTGTATGGAATCTAAATGGTTATCTGACTTGGATGTTGATTACTGAAATTTCAGTTTGGACCGTGGGTTTATTCGACGGGAACCATATGGTTTGGTACTTGTCTTGGGTGCCTGGAATTACCCTGTAAGAATAGTTATCTATCTGTTAAACTGCCTAAAAAGAGAATTGTAGTAGTTCATCATTTCATTCTGTGAATCTTTTTTAGTTTACTCTTACCTGTAAGCCATTTATTGGGGCTTTGGCCGCTGGCAATGTCGTTGT
>WJFB01003914.1:0-11546 GCA_009870185.1 Pygmarrhopalites habei | reverse complement strand
GTACATTATGAAAAGTCACAGTAATGAGTGTCAAATTTATATTATTTGTCATCTTGTATTTTCCAACTTGCAATGACAATCTTTCTTCTTCTTGTACAACTACATAAGGATACGTATAATGTGTAGTATATAATTGTTGTTGATGTATACAAATATTTACGATTGTTTTTATGTTCAGTTCAACTGATTAAATGTATATTTCTAAATGTACTTAGTCTCAATCATTGACCGAGTTGAATTTCAATTTACAAGAAAGTTTAAAATTTAATTTCAGTAGACATGATTTCAATTTTCTTGCTGTAGGGAAAATGCAGGAGAAAGTGGGAGAAAGTACAACGTTGGAGGCATCCAACTTTCTCTCAGAATCATTATCACATGACAAATAATTTTTTTAAATATTCCTCATGTTCCATTCATACCGGCAGTAAAATTCTGTATATTTTTAGGTTATGAGAAACGCTAGTGAGAAATGAAATGTGCATTTTGGCGAGATGTGGGTCACTATGGTGAGGTCAGAGTGGATTACTCAGCCATACATAACGTTGAACAGGGGAATCCAAAATTCATGATGGCCTTAGAGTCTCACGATAATTATTACAAAAAGTATAATCTTGGATTATTTAGGACAAAATAATCTAATTGTACTAGTATAATTATTACAAATTTCAGTTCTTTATGATTCATAATTATTTTTAACGATGGAGGAGAGCAACAATGGTCATCGTGGGAGGCATAAATCTCCGGGTGACAAAGATGTTGGACATCGAGTCCCCTTCATTACTATCCCTATGGAAGGTGGTCAAGTGACAAGTGGTCCAAGAACTGGTGCCCTGAAACCATCCTTGACTTCCGCTTTCGATTTGAGTGTTTTGGCCAGCACAGATAAGTTATTCATACACCGACTCAAGACGGCCAAAAGTAATGTCCCGTCCAAAGTTGAAATTACTGATAGTACTGGGACAAACCCGGATTTCCTCAGTCAAATATTTATCAATAGAAAATATATAGTAATGGATGCTGCGGGGAAAGAAGTTTTGAGTGCTGGTGAGCGAGTGGACTCCGCTTCTAGGTAAGTATATTTAAAAATACAAAAGCTGTCCTATAAGGACCCCTTAAGGGTGAACATCAAATTGATGTCATCAATTGTCTCTCACAAATTTGTGGATTTTTTAACTCAGATGCTGGCGTGGGATGGACAGAAGGTGTGTATATCAAAACAAAAGAAACTCTTCACATAGCTAAGAAATTTAAATCGGAATAAAAATCATTTTGCAGGTATTGCATGTACATCTTCTCAATTGACAAAGGTACCTCTTAACACCAAAAGAAAAAATTCCTCTCATTCTTAAAAAAATGTAGCCAGTGTCACATTTTGTGTCAGTCTGTTTTTCATGACAATATCTTCGTTCTTTATGAAAAGGAGAACTTTTGTACACAATTGAAAGACAACGTCTTCGATGTTGTTCCCGTCAACCCCCGATCCAGGTAAAGATATACAAATATTCCGCATTTAATCATTTCCCTCTTCAGTGAAGTGAATCATTCTATTTTTTTTAAAATGAAGGAAGCTGTAATTGCAAATACTCCGGACTTTGGACCCAATTTGGCAACCTCCACAATGCAACTTGCTAATGGTCAGTTCATCGGTCAATTAAGGGACAGTTCAAGAGGTTGGACACCAAATTTACACATTGATGACTCCTCCTACATCAATATAATCAATATCCGTGGGAAATGTGGAGCAAATTGTTGTCCCCCTTTGTCACTCAATAGTAGTAAATTCCAACTATTTGACCGTCAACACACTTTACTTGGGACTGTTGAGAAATTGGTTTACATGAGAGGAGCAGATGTTGACAAAAACAAAAAACAACTTTGTTTCACTGTCAACTTTCCTCCACATCTTGAGGTCATCTCAAACGCACTCATTCTCGGTGCTGTCTTGGATTTGGTATAAAAAATTCTGTCTTTCTTTCTTTTTCTACTGCTTTTTTTACAAAAATTACTTGTCTTTTTCATTTTTTGTCTAGAATATAAGTCACTTTGAGAGAAGATGTTCTTGGGACGGAGTTGTGTACATTTTACTGTGTGTCTGGATTATCATCATTATGATTTGTGCAATACTCCTCCTTTTGTGGGCTACCTCTGTCATCACATTTTGAATTTGAGCATTAATAAATTTACAAAATTTCTTCAGAATGTTCAGAAATTGAGACGAAAACTATTGTAAAAAAAATTTGCATTTATTTTATTTGAGCATCTTTCAGCACACACAACAACAATCACAAAAATTCAAAACACATCATAGGAACATTTTTCTTTGCTAATATTAAAAAATTTTATCAACTGGGATATTTAATAATGACGACAGCGTACACAAGACTTCCAAAGACACTCAGATTAATTCCAAGAAAATTGTACACAGAGAATACATAGTCACCCCCAATAAAAAATCCAATGTATGTTATGGAAATATTTTTAATTGTCCCCACGACGGCTGTCGTCAGAGCAGAATTGTAATTTGTACACTGAACCACACTCCAAACGAGGACAAATCCCATGATACAACTCAGACAAAAATTGAGGAGAAAGTACGCGTCTCTCCAATGTTCATATTTCAAAGCCTGATGGACAAAAAACGTGTTTAAGACGTGAAAATTTATTAAAGTACTTTTTTGTGTAGAGGCTACCTTTTCCATGTCACCAATAAAGAGACAAATAAGAAAGGCTGGGACAGCCATGAATAATACATTGTAGTACAGGATTCCGTAAGGACCCAGTTCCGTTGTACACAACTTTTTCTTTATGATGACTCCTACATTCCAAAAAAATTTCAATTTTTTAAAAAATTATGTTTTCGTTAAAGAATGAGAGCTAATGTCAGCAATTAATATCTAGTAAACTAACCTTTGATTGCAGTGAAAAGATTATTGAGCATCACGAGTGAGTAGCCGGAGAAAGTGAAAGTGATGTCATGGCTGTAACAAAAGAAAGTTCAAGTTTATTATTTTTGAGAAATTCCTTATGATTAAATTAAGATTGACTATAAATTACATGGCAGCGATGAATGACCCTGCAATCATTATGTAAATGGACGTTTGAATCATGTACGGTGTTTTGACTCCCAGTACATAATATTCAGCAACCATTGTCATCAAAATCCCAAATCTCCTGACTGCTGTGAACATTGGAAGAGACAATTCCTTCGTCCCACCAAGACCCGTCACTAATTTATTTCGTAAATAAAAACATTTATGAAATACAATTATGGATTTTAGGGGAACTTGAGTAATTCAAAATTTAATATCACCTGCATTTGCCAAATAGAGAATTGGCAGGGGATTGATCTTAAAAAATATGTCACGGGTAAACTCAGGGAAAGTTATTAAACTCAGCCGTTTACCCACGTTCAAAATTAGGAGTGTTGCTAGAATTTGACCCATGACCAGGACTGTCGGGCATGAGAATCTGTCAAAATTATTTTGAAGGATAAAGGAAAGAAAATTCATAGTAATTTACTGAATATAGAGGAGAAAAATTACTTGCAACTTGTGAGGACAATTTTATTGACACTCATGAGAAGGAAGGATGACACAGCATAGATGAGTGCATAAGCCAACTTTTTGTAAGTATTCTTCCTCATATTTTCAGTCTTGACACTATCATCAGCAGCAACAATTTTGGTATTATCTTCCAGAGGATTTTCTACATTGAAGTCTACCTTCGGACAGGAAAGGTCAGTTGTGAGTATGACATTGTGATTACTGTCTTTTGCTTTCATGTTGAACACTGTCGAGTGTATGAGTGATAACAACTTCATTCCGACTCAAAATATACACTTCCACACACACACACACACAAATTTCTGAATTTCACACGAGGGTCAGATAAACATAGTGACACACACACGTGTACACACACACTTCCGTGTAAAAAGAGAAGTCAAACACTACTGGAGTCGTCGTCGCGTGTCTTGGGTGTAACTATTTTGTAAGTGCTGGTGTCTTACAAGTTATTCAATGGAGTGGAGTTGGAACAATGTAATTTATTTACTTTCGTCAATGGATCTAGATTCTAAAATGTAGTTCATTGTACACACACACAACTTCTACAACTTACGCCATGTCAGCTCAGTCAACTAACGACCTTGTCTTTTATTTGACAAAATAAACACACACGCTGTTAACGAGCAATGTTATTAATTTTTTGACAAAAGACGTTTGAGCACATTTCTTCTAAAAATCCTTTTTTTATAACCTTCAGGTCATAAAATTATTGAACTCTGAATACCATGTCAAGACTATGCCCCCCCATATAAATTAAAATTGTTTGTTTTATACACCCACACAATCATAACGTCATAGGAATTTCCAATTTATTCACAAAAATACGCTTCTACACAAATTCAAGGCGCTTTGGCTTTTTCGGTCAGTCAGTATTAATTTATCTTGAGGTAATTTATATACATCACAAAAGGGAAAAAGCCTTTATAGGTGACTATGTATCACTAAAATTATTTTATTGTGATTCACAAAATCTTTTTACATGTCATACTTTTAATGACAGCTTAAAATGAACAACAGTTTCACAATATTATTGAATGAAGAAATCTGTGAGACAAGGAGGAAAAAAGATTGCATGTGTAGACTCTCACCCGTCTTGCGTGAATTTATTGGTAGCAAATCCTTAAAGTATTCCTTTTAACACAAATAATAATTGACACAATCTCTTCTATTCTTGTCAGTACATCTAAATTTTCTGTAGACATATTACTATCACAGTGAATCCTATACGAGTCAAAATGTGACACAGCATAAAAATGCCACATTTTAAAATAAATATCTTCAAAATAGTACAACACAATGCAACACAAACAGCAAAATAACAGCAAAAATAATCTCTAGTAGTATAAAAATAAATAATTCAAATACAAGCCAAACAATTTTTTTCTAGAAAAACTCTTCAAACTCATGACAGTAGCAGTACTCCTTAATCTCAAAATCATCCACACAGTAACTCTGGTCCCCATAACTATTCGTCCTAATAACTCTCTCTGTGAGAGCCCACCCTTCAGACAAAGTCGGACTTTTGACGACAGTCCCCTCAAAAGTCCCACCCCCTGGTTGAGTCACAAAAGAAATTTGTAGGATTGACACAAGTTGACTAGTTCCATTCCCGTCGTCCCGATCATATCTTTCATCTTTCCATTGAAGGGCTTCTGAAATACTTTGTAATTCCAGTGTAGTACAGTCCCCACTCCTCTCCCTTACATACCGATTGACACTTTCCAACATGAAAGTCATCCCTTCCCTTACAAGGGCACTATCCGTATCGATAGGTTCTTTCAAATTACACACACACCAATGAAGAGGGATCCCAGCTCCAAAACACGTTCTATTTTTTGAAATTTTTGTAAATAAATTCTCATATTTTCCCATACTCTTCTTCCCCCCATTCTCTCTACTCTCTTTCTCTCTCTTCAAAACCTGTCCATCCGTCAAAGAATTCAGATTCCAGAAGGATGACAATGTTTCATGAATGTCGAATGGTGTAGTCAGTCGATGTGAGTTGACCCTCAGATTAGCCATAGCCAAAGGAAATCTCCCTTCAAACCAATCAGGTAGTACAAAGTAAGCCAAAGGCATCCGATCCTCCATTGCTCCTTGGCTAGATGACCTCATCTCATTCAGACGACTCCCATGGTCACTCAAAAGGATTAAGGCAGTTCGATTCAAAAATCCCCGTCCCTTCAATTTCTTCAGAGTTGACAGTAAATCCTTGTCACCAAAATGCAGATTTTCAATGTGATCATGAGAGAGACGAGTAGACCAAGTGTACTGGAAATAAAGTCGTTGACCAACAGCCATTGCTTCCGCCATATTGAAAATGTTGTCTAGGAGGACTTTGAAGGAGGACCGTGTCCCTTGACAGTAGTCATGACCAAATACAGACTCCATGTGAGTTGTGAAGGGTCTCAAGTAGTAGTCAGTAGGTTGGAGGGAAAAAGCTTTTGGCCAGTACATATGAAAAATCCCAATATTATTTTGATCTTCTCCATAACTTGTTCGGTAACCTCGAGAAGCAAACTCCTTCCAAATGAAGGGGCAGTCATCCAAATGAACTTCTGCAGGTAGGTCAGTTGAAGGGAGACAGCTTTCAAATTGAGTTTGAGTCAAACCAGTAAGGAATGGGATTACATTGGGTAGAGTATTTTCAGCTACTTTTGTGTAACCATTCATGGGAATAGCATTCAATTCTTTTACTAGGTAATCATGACTTTGGGTCATTTGTCGGATAAAGTGCATGTGGGAGACGGAGTCCATCCCAAGGATGATGACACTCAATCGATTTTCAGGGTCAGTTGGGATTTTGGCCAGACGGGACTCCACTTCCGGTTTGTCGGGGATGAAGGCGAATGCGTCACGGTAGTTTGTGTGAAAGATGGGCATTTTACAATGCAGTTCGATGAATTCTTCGTCGATGAGTGTGATGTTTGAAGTTAGCTTGGTACAGGAATCTCCCATTCTGTGGAAAGAAATTTAAAAAATTTTGTTTATGACAAATCAAAGTGTTAAAATTAAAATACGTGTGTGTGTGTGTATTTTGTGTGTACCGATTTTCCCCGTCTCCAACCCGGCAAATGGGGATGTAGCAACAAGTGGGTAGATCAGTCCCAATCCGATCCTCGTTGAGTTTGAGAGGTTGAACCTGGGTCAAATATTTGTAGTCCGCCACGAAACTGACCGGAGCTTTGTTTGTTTTGAGTGCACATGACCTATTATGAACCTTATGTTTGTCTTGTAATTCTTGAATGACTTTCAACATGTTCACATCGTAAGGGTCAAGGGTAGGATAATGACATTTGTGTGGACGGAGCTTGACAATAGAGAAAATGTCAGCATTTGCAAAACTGTCAAGAAGAAGAAATGGGATTGGATTTTTAGAATTTAATTCCGATGACGAGGAATTGTTGTTGACTCTATTTTTTTGATTTTTTTTAAAAAAATTTAATTTTTTAAAAAGAAAATTAGGCGTTAGAGAATGAAAGACAAGAAAGGAAGTTTGTTTACCTGTAAGGCTGACCTGGGAAGTAAATTGAAATTATAATTATTGACACTGTGACAACTAGAAGAGATCTTATGAAGATTAGACAGTGACGTTTTCTCTTTTTTCTTGGACTGGATGTTCTCATGGGCATCTCTCTCATCCAATTCCTCATCTTCTTGAGTCTTCTGGCTGTGCGGTGAAAGTGACTTTTCACAACTTTCACCCAGGGACAGGAGGGAGAAGAGGTGGTGGGGGTGGTAGATGAGATTTCACACAGTAAATTATCCAAGTCCACATTTATCTGTAGACTCTCCTTCTTGTCCAAAATTGTATTGAATTTCTGCTTGAAATTATTTGACAAACCCTTATGATTGTAAGATGGAGACGATTGATGAGGAGGAGCTGAAAGGGATTTTTTGATCTTCATCCCTAGAATCATAATTGCACAAGTTTTGACAACCTTTAGTTGTCTCACAGGATAAAATGAAGGGTGCAAAAATACTGGGGAAAAGTCCAACGTCACTTAAAATAAAATATTAACTAATTAACGAATTTTAAAATTAATATTTTGAAAATAAATCGACAAGAAAGTGGTTTATTTTGTCCAAAAGTGAGTGAGAGGTCATGTAATTTTTGCAAGTGAGGAAAATTGAATTTTTGCGTCTTGTGATGATGTAAACAAATTTTATTATCAACACACAAAGCAAGTAACTAATAGGAACAAATAAATACAACAACAATTAACAAAAGTGATTTGTGGAATCTTGTGCACTTTAAAATGAATACCCCGTATATTAACTATTGATAACAACAAATTCACATTTTAGTAGGAAATTCTACATATTTTTTTTGATTATTCTAAACGCGTTTTGACCTCCCCGTCCCCCCGTCCCCATGACTGAAAAATTAATCACAACTCGGCAACCAGTATTCGTCAATTAAATTTACATATTGTAACCAACTAACTTTTCCACAGGATATTTTGGATTAGTTTTATAGCTCTGATAAATCACAAGTAATGTAAACTCTATTAAAGAGGATGGGCTAGTATTTTACCAGATCACATTTTTGTTGTCTACAAAAAAAAATTATTATTAAGGTTAAGGTGTACCTATCCCTACGTAACAATCTATTAATAACAAATATTAATTATGATGGTGATTTATGGCTCACATAGTCTGTGAGTCATCTCACTCAAACACACACACATTCTCTCTCTTTCGTTGTGACTAAACATAAAATGATCATATTCAGATGATGATCCACTCACACACTCAGCCACTCTTGTTCAAGATTTTTGCACTTGGCATGTGGCAAAGGTGAAATCTTGATGGTTTGCAATATTCCGTAGAAATTTTCCAACAATGTAAATACTGACACCAAAAACACTGGTCAGTACCCACAAAATGTAGACAAGAGTAGCGGCTGTGGGGTCTTGGAAGTCAAATAGATTGTAAACAAGGGACATGAGTTGGATGAGCCAAATTATTCGATGAATGTCAAGCCATAATTGACACCTGGAACGACTTTTTCTGTAAGCTCCAAGGAGTAACACTTTGGCAATTAGTACTTCCACTATGAAGTAAGTGGCAGTGATAGTGAGCATCATCACAATTTGTTTCTCTGTAAAAACAATAATAGGAAATTAATAATACAAAATTACATTACACAATTTTAGTAAGTACTGGATTATTTCAGTTTGTATGACTCACTTGAAAGATTTGCAAGATGAAAAATATTATTATGATCTTCCGTGTGAACTGTCTTGTCAATCAGTTGAAATTCATGGAGAGGATAGCTGATGAGGAGGAATAACAACATTATGTTACCAATGAGGAACATGAGGCCAATTCCCTTTAATTAGGAGAGAGAAAAAAATCATTTTAATTCTGTGCCTCTCATGCTCAATAGAAAAGATGTAGAAAATAAATTTTAGTGCGTATAAAAAATAAACTGAATTTCTTACCATATTAATAATTGCTATCGTTTTGACGGCATTCTCCAAAGAATTCCCCGACAGAACAATCCGGGTTGTGATACTAGTGGGTTTTATTGTAATCCTTCGGCTACTGCTCTGTTGCTCTTCCGAATTCTCTTCCAAAAGACGTTCCATATTTCTCCAGAAAAAATACTTTCCAGTCACTCCAAAAAATTCAAGCCACTTTTCTACACACTCACTCTCTTTTCCTGAGGTGCGTCACCTCTTTTTCCAAACGACGAGAGAGAGAGAGAGAGAGAGGAGGAACTTGGAACTATTTGGAATTTTCTCTAGAAATTTTATTGGTGCTTTATTATTATTTTGAATTTAAACTATTTTATCTGGTACACTTGCCAAAGTCTTCCCACTACTGTAATAATTAGAATATTGAGTTAAATGTAAACAAGAGAGGATGTTTTCATTCAAGGCCGCACCACCACCTTTTGCACTGTACACACACACACACGATACTCGTCCTCCTTCTCCTCCTCACAAAAATACAATGGGACGTATAAAAATCCTGTGTTGCTTGTGTGTGTGTTAGATAGAGATGGTATATAATAGTAATAATTATGAGCTAAACAGAGAGTAGAGTTTGCGATGAACAGAAACAGCCACAAGTTTCTGACGGTTGAGAATTGACTTCTTCTTTGGGATGGGACTTTCCACAAACACACACACGCTCAACTCCTTCAATTATGTACTTGTGTTCCTTATACAACAATATAATATAATATTGTAATATTATTCGTCTTGCACTAGTCCTTGTCCTTCTTGCTCTCCTCACGGAACTGACGACGACGACGTAGAGTACAACTACACACACACACTCTCACAGTGTACACTCTCTTTAAACTGACATGCAGTTAAAGAATCACTATTATCTTTTTTCCATTGACTCTCTGACGTACTCAAACTTGTACATGTATAAAATATACGTATTTTCTCACACAGTAGTTACGTCCATACATACCACATTGCATTGCATTGCATATAATATTTTACGTGTTGAAGCATGAACAATTTGAAGAGAGAGAAGGGTGTAGGAGGGCACACACACACTCTCGAATTCTTCAAGATTTGCTCACTCCTCAACTATTACAGTCAACTATTACAGTCCACACCATGGCATGAGAATAATCATTAATGTAAGCTCATTAACACTGTGTCTGAGTCACTGTTCTTCTTCAGTAGCTATAATAGTGTGTGTGTGTGTGTCTCGTTGAGAACCTTTCTTTGCTGATACGCTTCTCAAATTAGCAGTTTTTGGACGTTGGGTGACTACAAGGATGGTTGTGTGTGTCGTTGTACAGCTCATATCGTATTATACTGGTCATTATGGTTATGACTCTTTTTTCTCAGCAACATATTGTCTTTGAGAGATGATGACTCATGCCATTTTAATTTGTCAAATGAATGACACAGTGTGAATACATTTTCCTTTTGAAGAGATCATAGTAAAGTTATACTCGCAACCACTCAATTTCAATTTCCTTCTATCCAATTTTTTAGTCCTCCTCCTCTCTTGGTCAACGGTAATTGTAAAATGGGAGCAGACAAATACGGACACACACACAGTAAGATGATAGTGTGTGTGGATAGGGCTAAGGTTACTCCGTCAAAAAAATTAAAACCGAATTATTTACGTGGGATAGAAATTGGGACAGGTTCGTCACCGCCATAATCATGTTATCATATTTTTACCCATTGTTGTCCGTGGACAATAGGCTATTCGCCTGAAAGAGAGAGAGACGAGAGGGAACTCTGTACACACACACACTCACTCTCAGTCAGCTTGTAATATTGTCGTCGTCAGAATCTTAATTTTGACAAGTGTCTAGTGTTATGACGCTGAGGAAGGGGGTGGTTCAGCCATCAATGAAAGTACGTGTTGATAATAAAAAAATATTTTTCGAGTGCTTCTCAAAACTCTGTCATCAGTGGAGGAGGTTCTTTTATTACCTCTCATTATTAATGTAGAAAGTATCGGGGAAAAAGAGGAGGACACTGTCTTAGACTGACACTTCACAAAAAAACATTAAAGGAATACAATCCGTTTCACTCCTTGTTCTTCTGAAGAAGGAGGATTCAAAAGGATTACATTCAGAATGAAATGTGATGAAAGGAGGTGAAAATTTAATGAGGAGATATTTGTGTGTGTGCACTTTGATTCTGAGAAGAGTCTTCTTTATTGTATTACATGTAAGTAGTAAAAGTAACACGACTAAAAGCCATTTTGGTTAGTCATGCTCATCTTGAGTGCACGTGTGCGTAGAAGGATAATGAGAATTATCATAAAAATTAGTTAATACTCACACAATAAATGATCTCATCTTGCGTGTGTTGGGCTCAAAAATAAAATATAGACAGAGAGAGAGGGAGAAATGTGATATATGTGTCACATATTATCGGTGGCAAAAACCTCTGAACCCTCGCATGGCGAGCAGATATTTTGTCGGGGGGGGGGGAGCGAGGGAACTCCCACATTCAAATTTGACCAAAACGTGAAACCTTTGACGAT
>WJFB01003913.1:0-11548 GCA_009870185.1 Pygmarrhopalites habei | reverse complement strand
CAAATTATGATATGTTGAGATCACATATTGTACCAGTGGACTGAGATCACATACTGTCCAAATTTTTTCTGAGATCACATACTATCCCTGGGGCTTGTACCGAGATCACCTATTAGACCAGTACCGAAAAAATTACGCACAATTTTTTCCTGTCCTCCTTAAAGTCCTTTTTCCTTCCAGAAAATTATTTTTGTCACTAATAATTTTACAATGAAATCAGACCTCACTTTACTCTCAATGAGAAGTAAAAATTAACTTGAATTTTTGTATTATGAAGGAGACCACATTTGACACAACAGGTTTTTTTTACTCTATCAAATTCATGAGGGGTTTTGGCATTTTCAATCCTAGCAAAACGTGTCGTATCTCAACTAAATAAAAAAAATAAAACAATTTTATTTTCAATATGAACATTAAAACAAAAGTACAATGGAAAGTCTGAGCTTTCTCTATTACTGAAAGACAATCAGTTTGGAGAAAGCATAACTTTCTCCAAAGCAAAAAAAAGTTACAACAAAAAAGGAAGTGAAAAATTAAAAATAAAATGCTAGAAAATTTGCGAATCGCCTATACAGATACAGTATGACAATTACCGTATTATTATTATCAAGTTGCACCATCCTTTAGATTGTTGTTGTTGTTTTGTCAATCATAAATTATAATTGATTTTCCCCTACATTTTCTTCTTCGTTATCACGCACAATAGTTATGTAATATTGTATTAATACATAATATTCTTACTGTTAAGTAATATAAATCTCCTATATACAGATAACGTTACATGAATATTTTTACATGTGGAAGTTTCTTTTTTTCGGCGTCTACTTGTAATCACACTCTCTAAAACTAATTTTTATTATTTACATATTATTTTAGCTTTTTATTTTAAGTCCTGATCATTTATCCTTCCTTTGTGTTTTCAGTTTAATGATTGAGATGACTTGCGGTGCGTTCGACTAAATTTGTTTATTATATTTTTTAATTATTTTAAACCATTACTTATTTTTTTGACAGAGAGACTTGCTGCTGTGACTTGTGCTTTTGTAAAATGGCTTTTGTTTTTTTTTGTTTAGTTTTTTTGGATTGTATATTTTTTGGAGGAAGAGGAGTAGGAGAGCAGCAGGTCATACTTTTTTGGCTTTTTTTGTGTGCCATTCTCAGTTTTACTCTGCAGTCCTTTACTCTGCAATCCCTGAAGGGTCCTTCTTCGTCGAGAATGATACAATGGACCGTATCCCTTTGACAGATATCTGCACGCATATACCATGCATAAAAAGAGAAATAGACAAAAAAACAGGGTTGTGATTAATACAAACCTACAGTGGACAAAGTGCACTCACAATATACACCTAAATTCATTTAAATTTTCAGAATAAATTCGCATTGTCAATTTTTCTTTCCCATTTATATGATATTTCCAAAAAACCAACAATCTCAAGCTCATGACTATAGACTAAAATGACCAACAATAATCATAATAATTGTCGTAAGTTTCTATTCTTTTTGTTGTATCAATAATGGTTGACCACTTTCACAAAAGGGAAATACCATACAAGGGTGTATGGTATGGTTTCAATATGATATAAACTTTTGTATATATCATATCAGGGTAAACTACTAGAGTACGACATCATGACATCATCTATTTTGCACAATTATTGCAGTTTGCAAATTAAAAAGAAAGGTCTACTATATAAGTATAATAGGTACATAATACACACGTAAAAGTATGTACAGATTTTACATTACAGAAGGGATGGGGCAAACACACTGAAAACATCATCAGGATCTTTTAATATCATCATTGACACTTAAACATTAAATATTCTGCTCTACGGCGGAAGAGAAGCCAATAAAACAAAATTTCGAATCAAACGTTTAAATCAGTAACTTAAAAAATGACAGAAAGAGAAACTACTGTACTACGAGTCTACAAGTTTTTTAACATTTAAGTAGTAAATGGCTAATAATAAGAATGGTAGCATAAAATAATGACTATTTATAATGTTTTTCTACACTACACTACAATGATTAATTTACAGTGTGCTTGAGTGTTCTGGAAAAGGTTTTGTTTGTACACAAGAGTCAAGTAATTTGGTCTACTAAACGGTTTTAAAACGATTTTTGTACAATTAACTACGTACACTTTAGGAAGACATTCGACAAAATTTAAATAAAATTGTGATTTTGTGTCTGTATTTTGGATCACAACCATGGAGGACAGTGCACAGAGAGGTAAAATAATAAATAAATACAGATTTATCTACTACTATTTCAGCACTCTGAAGCATCACTTTCCCTTTCTTTCCTTCATCCTCACACATTCATACTGAAAATGACAAGCACTGCTGAATAAATAATGTACAAAATATATAATATTCAAGTAAAAGGACTAGATGTACCTACAAAATACTATTGTATTTGTATGGTGGACATTATAAAAGATAAAAAGTAATTTTTGTTCTGCAGTGATTGTGATTTTTTTTGTTCAAAAATGAAAATACAAAAAAACTATGTCATTGTATTTACTACTGTATTAGTGTTTTTTTCAGTGTCAAAAAATTAAGCTAATAATGTAAACTATTCAGTACACTACTACAACATAAGTAAACTACTTAATAAGTAGGTGTGTGTATTAAGGTATTGTAATGTGAAATATAGTACTAGAGGAAACAATTGTTAGAGTACTATCTATTTGTTAAATGTATTAATGTGATGTACAAAAAATTAAAGGATCTCAGTCTAAAAACTATTATAAATATGTAGTAAATAATTCAGTATTATTCGTTGCTCTCTTTCTCTCTGTACTAACGTAAGTAAAACGTACTTATAAGTATACAAAGCAAATGCTTATTAAGCATAATACACACACTCAATATACGATCATCATAATCATATGACTTTGACCTGTCATGTCGTGTATTACTTTGTTGAACTTTTTTGCTTTTTTCGTATTTTGTTTTTTGAAAAATACTTTAGAGTCAAAGTTTGGAACGCAATAAGTATTCATGAACATATTTTCTTTTAAAATACAAAATATGTTTCAAAAGTTGTTTGGTCATTTTATCAATTTTAATTTGTTCATTGCATTCTTTTGAATTTCGAAGGAATGGAAAGGAATAGCACCTTCTTTTTTGCTCCATTCAAGAAATCCTTATACATTTCTGAAAAAAACAAGATTAAAAAAATCCCTCTCATTAAATACAGGATGTGACTGTACAGTGATTGTACATGAGGGACTTTAAATAATGAACGTAATTAAAAACAAGTGGATTTTACCTGAACGAATGTAACGTGAGTAACTGTCTGACTTCATCAAATGGTACACGTGGGCCTGGTGAAAGTGGAGAAAGTGGAAAGAAACATTTAATCAGTGAATTATGAATTAAAGTGGGGAGTTTAAGTAATTATTGGACTTACGAGTGCAGTGTCAAAGCTCCATCGATCCGGGCTACCCTCTTGAATATTTTTCCGAGTCTGTTCATAAGACTGAGAGTCCACATTGACTAGACAGGTAGAGTCGGGGGCTAGGAACTCGGCCCAAATCTCTTGGGCTCTTTTGGGAACTTCACAATTAGGTAAACGTTTTAATTCTTGTACAGCTTCCCAAAATCTAAAAAGTGTGAATCAAATATTTAATTTCATTGTGAATCTTTTTCATGTACTGTAATGAAAAGAGAGAAAGTTACTGTAAAAAATTTTTTACTAGTGTTACTTACTTGAGATTTTCTGCTGAAAATTCTTTCTCGAGGAACCGGGCAAAGTGATCCCGTCCAACAGGGTCACGGAGTAACTCTTCCACTGAAAATCCCCATCTTCTAACCCTTCTTGCTGGAATATCTTTCCTGCATTGTGCAAGTAGAGCTCTTGAAATGGTAAATGTGATGTGTGCAAAGTGAGAGAGAGAGACAGACACAGTTTTTTTTCGAAAAAAGTCAAACAAAGAAAAGAGAACAAACAAATAAGAAAATAAAATTCCAACCAGCAAAGTCAAATTGTGAGCGTGTAGATAAAAGTAGCATATACATATAATCATATAAATACATTGTCATATCATAAAATCGTGCCATCATCAAAATTTGAAACCATCTCATATAAATCCCATATTTATGCATTATTAGTGTCAACTTTTGTTTGCTTGCTTGCTTGCTACTTTTGAGTACGAGTGCAAGAACATTGTGAGTAATTTAGCTGAATTTATCAAATGAGTTGAAATTTCATAAAATGATCTTGACATATTTTGGACATACCCATTTTTCTCCTGATCCCAGTATTCAGTATTATCAGTCAACCAAGGATTTGACGGTTCAGGAGCAATAATGAAAGGATCATACTCCGAGTACATTTCATAGTATGCCATATGCCTAAAAAGAGAAAGTAGAGAAAGTTCAAATGTGAAAGTATACTAATCAAAATACAGTTGAAATTTTTTACTGCTGTTGTTACGAACATTTCGGCAACTTTGGAAATTTTGATGGAATGTCTATCAAGTTTATATTTGAGAGATTTAATTTGCTTCATAAGTTCAGAAGAGGTCAAAGTCTTTTCTATGACTGTCGGACAATCTTTGCCACGAGAACCCGACTCACTTCCATGTCGTGGACGATTCATTCGGCAAACTTTCTTGATGTCCATCTCCGTTGTATTCACACACCCAGGCTGGGTCACCCACACACACACGCACAATGACATGTTAATAATTAATTGCATTTGATAAATTTTATTCTAATTTTTATTTTTCCTCACCGACGGTCGATGAACATCCCAAAAAGCTCTCTCCTGACTGTCAAGCACCTACATTAAACATATTAATCAATTAGTAAATAAACTCATTCAAATGTTAAACTAGACGATTAATTTCTTTACCTTTCGTTCCAATTTGTCTCTTTTCTTATCCACTTTGCTCTGTGCTTCAGCCTAAAAACACAAATTTCATTAGGTTTACTCAGAAGAACAACAAAAGTACAAAATTGGCAGCAGTTGTTGTAATTAATCATTCTCTTCTCCACTATGAAATTTAATGCCACAAGAGAGATTTCCTAGCGAGAATGAGTCCTTACAGAAATTAATAATAAGATTGTGTGTCTGGAGAGTATATGAAACATTTGTACAATAACTCAAAAAAAGTTTTCAATTTCTATTGTACTACTCAACTCCATTATGAAAGGAGTGAAAGTAAAAGAAAGGGACAATTGTATTCTGTGTTTTGTCATACAAACGAGTGGAAAGTATGTATTCATGTATTGTATATTACCTGCATAAAAATAAATTCCCATTTTCTAGAAAACATTTTTTGCAGTCTTGCCAAGTTCTCTGCCTCGTAATCCGCCAACTCCAACCGTGTCTTGTTTTGCATTGTCCTCTTACACAAGTACACAGCTACAATCAAAACCCACACACAATGGATAAAACAATCAAATGAATCCTTAACATGTCTTTAAATTATGAATCAGGGAACCGTACATAATTTTTCCTTTCATGCATCACTCACCATAGTCTGAGTTTTCAGGATCCCAGTAATTAGACGGCCAGAAATATGGAGTCTACAATAACAAATTAGAATAAATACAATGGTGTGTAAAAGAAAGAGTCAAAAGTCTTGTGGACTCAACGCAAACAATCCTGAATTATTTATTTTGTTATTGTGAAAAATATGAGAAGAAGGATATTTTTAAGTTAGAATGGCATACTTGAAATCTGTAGTATGCCGAGTCATTCTTCACAGTTAAGATGTGTTCATCTATGGGGAAAATGTAGCCGTGGGCTGAGAGCAGATGAGCGAGATGAAGGGCCTCAACTACACACGCACACGTACACACACATTACGATGATAAATAGAGAGAGAGATAATCAAATATTTATCATTCGTATTCAATGTTTCATGAGGGACGGAGGAGAAGACTCTCATTAATTATGACAATTAAAGTGGTAAGACGACATCAGACACCCGTGAAAGGGAACAACAATCAAAAGTCTCTCTCGAGCCTCCTTGTGTCTACAAATACTTAACTGAGGAAGGAGAAAGGAGGAGGAAGAGAAAGCTAACAAGAGGAAATTATTCAAGAAATATTGATCTGGACATTATAATTCTGGAGGACAAGGAATTTTCACACTTTTGTCTAGAGACTTGACTCTGTCAAACCCTCCTAAGAATGTTTGGCCAAGACACAAAAGTAAAAAAAATAGTCACTTGACACCCCACCATTGTGGTGTCAGGTACACACAAGAGAAAGGGAGGTGTTGAGGATGGACTCATTTTAATTCAAATTATGCTGTCAAGACAAGATACCCCCGGGTCATACATGCATAATCATGGGTATACTTGAATTATGAATCCACTGTAGTCTCATAGTGTTGTCACACACACACACACGAGACAGGACAAGACAAGAGTTCTCAACTATTCTTCAAAGGGAAATTTGAGGTGAAAGGTGAAAGTCAGGTAGAAAGGGAGGGAAATGCAGTGAGAAGAATAGAACTTTCACCACCACACACACAATTTTTTCGTGAGACATGATAAAGACAGCAGACAGAGAGAGAGAGAGAGAGAGAGAGAGAGAATTGTGTACTGTGTACGTTACACTACATATAATGGAACATGACGGTTAAAAATGTATGAGAGATACATACTTTGATCCTCCACATCCATGTGCTTTGTTATCCAACAAACTAGGTCAGAACCTGGGGAAGAATGTATGGGATAAAAGATTAATATTCATAACTTCATTACACATTCTCCCACACACTCTTCATCTTCCCATTCTAGTCAACTATTTATTTTTATCATATGTAATACTAATATATCATCATCATCGTCACAATCCACACAAACACGTCCCATTCTATTGTTACTCTTCATTCTCACCTGTAAAGACGGAAGGGATTTTATTCAGAAATGTTTTCACTGTTCTCACAGGCACTCCAGCTGCTTCATCCTGCATCTTTTCCACAATTTTTTCCATCTACAAGCAAGAAGAGTAAATTTTTGTAAAATTCATTCATGTCATAATGTACACACACACACGATGACATTTATTTTACAAAAAATTACTTTTCGATAAACAATGTGGTTGGGAGTTTGATCCCGATTCCCCGTCGTTGCTCGATTCGAGTCGCTGTTGTGGAATTTTCAGAAAATTTTCCATTTTCATTAGTAAAATCTCACTTAAACTATTTTGATTATGAACAAAGGAAATCCTTACAAATCCATGTCGGTGTAGCTGACTCCTAACTTGTCGACGTGATCCCCCCTCCCATCTTGATTTGACCCACTAGTTCGGAGCATGATAAAAAAACAAGTTATTTTTTCACAATTTGTTTTGTGGGGTGACACAAACAAAAAGTTTTGTAGATCATGTCGAACAATGAGAAACGAGTAAAATTGAATAATTCATGGGCATAGGATGGAAATGGAAGAGGACAATAATTCAGGATAATACAACAAAAGTCAGGCATGCACAAACTACTCCTTACAATGTGTTAAAATTAGTAAAGAACACTATTTACACAAAGTTGGGAACAAAGAAAAACGCAGACAGGAAGGAGTTCAAACCACAAAGGGGTGAAAATAGACCACCATGAAAAAAAGTTAACTAGTGATACAATATTTATATAAACGGCTTACGTCATCATTAGTATCGTTGAAACAATGAGCATAGTTACATCAATCAAGAATATAAAGCAGATCTCTTTTGCCCACGCAAAAAGAGAAAGAGAGACTGACCGGTAGTGGTGGTGGTAAATAGGATTGTCGATTAATTGGACTAAATAAGATTTTTGTTAGCAAATGGAGCGTGGACTTTAATAATAATTTAATATATCTTGAAATAGCACAATCTGAGAGAGAGTAGAGAGTGGATTGTCGATTTGTACAGGTACTATAATGACAGATTATTGTACAATAGACTTTTTCTGAGGGAAGCGATTGTGTGTGTGTTCAGTATAGGTAAATATGTACCACTTTATGGACACTTTATCATTTATTATGTAAGAGGATTTAGATGTATTGGCTATTTATAGGTGGATCGAATAGATCGGTCTGACAAATCTACAAGAAAAAGTCTTTGAACATACTCGTACGTGTCATCATGAATTTGTACAACAACATGTCAAATTCTACATTGGATAAACATTGGACTGGAATCAAAAACTATAAATTGTTATGTCGTCGGATCTTTTTAAATTTACAATTCATCCCAACGTCTATTAACTGATTAACTGATGACGATGAGACACACACTTTCACTCTTGAGCAGTCTTTTTTTAGTATCCCCTCCTCTCTTTTTTGTTAGTGGTTGAATATCAACTGAGTAAATTAAACATTTTTCTTTATCTTGTGAATTAATTTTCCGTCACGTTCCGTCACAAAAACCGTTCACACAACCGGATTCGTAATTTGATTATTGTAGCAACGATCAAGGAACATAGTAAAGTAGTTAAAGATTTTGAAGGACAAAGTAACGATCAGACGATCGACATTTGAAAAATTATTTGCAAAGCACAATCACAGACTAGTTGTGTGTGTTTGTTAGGATTTATATTAATATGTAGTTATTAAATAGTAAATAAATGCGGTTGGGGGAAAAGGTGATTAAAGAGGAGAAGGAGACAAAATATTATATAATAATATTGTATTGAGGAGCGTGTGAGGAGCTAAAATGCAAACTGCGTTAGTGAACAAGTGGAAAATTGTATTTTATATCTCGGGAGATGGATATGTACAACAACCAGGGAAAGGAGAATGAATGACGATGAACTGAAAATCAATAGTAGAACCAGTTTGCACAGTAAAAAGAGAGAGAGAATTTTGCGAGTTTGTGCGCAATTCTGACCTGACAATTTCCTCTTGGAGAATAAGAAGAGAGAGAGAGGATGTAAAAAGGAAGAAGACGAAGAAGTCACCAAAAGTTTTACTTGAAATATTATCGCATATTGCATAATGAGCTTTGTACAACATGCAGTAGTAGTACATATTGAAGGAACCGGATGCGGCTATGTTTATGACTGAAACATAAGTGTGTGTGAAAATGAAAACCACACACAGGAGAGCATTCCCTTTTCTGAAAGACGCTCTCCCCTCAAACTTATTTTTATTTCCCTACACATGCAAAGAGAGAGTGTAAAAATATAAAGGAAAGCAAAAAAACCGAAAAAAGGGAAAGCCTTCACATTATATGCAGGGTGGAAGAATACATTTACAATCTTTTTTTTGAAAATTATATTTTTGAAAATTTTGAAAGTGAGAAAATATGTCAAGTGAAAATTGCAATTTTTCAAAATGGTTTATTAAATTTTTCTGGATATTTCATGTCAAAAATTCTTTCATATTTCTTTGTTGGTCACCCTGTATGTACATGATAAGCATGTGCAACAGAAATCTCATGTGCTTTCGATTGAAATGTGACGGGGATTCTTCTTCTCAGAACTTAGTTCTCAGGACTTTGAGCCGGCGAGGAGAGACCTGCTGCTGATCATTTTTAATCTCAATTAAAAGGAACTTCCAAAAGGCACCAAAATGAGGTAAGGGACATTCAAAAATTGTAACATTGATGTTGATTTTTGTTTTTTAATGTATCCTTTTGTGAAATTTCAGTGGTAGCAAAGTGTCGAGGGAGATGCTCTTTGAGTGCGTGAATGGAGTCCTCCAACATGCTACAGAGAAGAAGAGGAAATTTAATGAGACGGTCGAACTCCAGATTGGTCTCAAGAATTACGATCCCCAAAAGGACAAGCGTTTCAGCGGAACAGTCAAGTATGCCACGAACTCCTCATATGACATTTGACCTCCACCCAGGGTCCTAAAAGAATTGGGGAGGTGATCCATCGCTTTTGCAATGGGTTGCCGTCATAACTTTAATTAGTTCAACTATCATTTCATGCACGGGAGTGGTAAAGTAATCCATTTATTCGAGACTAGGAGTGATGTGCATTTTGATAGCAAGAAATGAGAGAGTTTACAAGACAAGTATAATATTCCTAATATGTATCATATTTCGTCTTCTCTAGGTTGAAGCATATTCCTCGACCAAAGATGAGTGTCTGTGTTCTTGGAGATCAACAACATTGTGACGAGGCTACGGCTAATAATGTGCCTTGTATGGACGCTGAAGCTCTCAAGAAATTAAACAAGAACAAAAAACTTGTCAAGAAATTGGGTAAGCCATCGTCAAAAAGTATGAATTGTATTTACAATTTTTATCTGTGATGATTAAAAATTATGCATGTATTATCCTACTGTCAGTGCCGAAAAATCTTAAACTGAGATAAATATCAACTAATGAAATTTAGGCTGTCGTTAATTTGTGCAATGTGTATAAAAATTTGTTTTTCAATTTTTTAGCCAAGAAATATGACGCCTTCCTGGCTAGTGAAGCCCTAATCAAACAAATTCCTCGTCTCTTGGGTCCTGGTTTGAACAAGGCAGGTAAATTCCCTGTCCTCTTAACTCATCAAGAATCCATGGTTCAAAAGATTGACGAAGTGAAGGCCACCATCAAGTTCCAAATGAAGAAGGTGATAGATTATTTCTCATATTCACTCTAACGTTTTTTGTAGTGTATTTAATAGGAAATCAATTTCTTACTGAGATTTTGATTTTTTACAGGTGTTGTGTCTGTGTGTTGCTGTTGGTCATGTCAGTATGAGCAGTGATGAATTAGCTCAAAATACCATCATGTCAATCAACTTCTTGGTTTCTCTGTTGAAGAAGCACTGGCAAAATGTACGTTCTCTTCATGTGAAGTCAACAATGGGCCCACCTCAGAGATTGTATTAAATATTTTACCTTGTTACAACAATCTTCACATGTTGATTTGAAATAAAGGAGACTAGAGAACACATTTCTCAGTGGATCTAAAATGTAGCCTTAAATTATCTCATTCATAAAAAACAAGTTGATTTTATTGTTTGAATGTGCCTCGAAAGCTGTGTGCTTGTCTGATAAATAAATATTTATTCATAAAAAAAAGTCTACTACGAGACAACGGACAATAATCACAAGTTTATAAAATCTGGAAAATTAGTGTATGGAGTATAAAATTATCCTTATTGTTTATGCGGTACAATGTTTTGCGAGTACTGCATTTGAGAACGAAGTTGAGTTGACGCTTGAGTGAGCAAAATCGAAGCTTCAGGGTTGGTCTTGAAGTTGTTAAAAATTTACTGATTAGGTGACACATTTAAAATGATACATGATTCAATGAATGTAGACGGTAATCACTAGATTTTATGAAACTCACATTACTGGGACTACATGACATACACTCCCTCTCCAAAACCTTAAAAATCGTTAAATACAATAATTTGTATTCTAAACTGACACAAAAACACATCATGATTACTGTGAAATGCAAATCTTCTTTATAAAGAGAGTAAACATCACACAAAGTCAAGTGGGGTAAAGTCGTCCAAGGGCAAATGTGTAAAATTTTAGAAAGGATGATTTTTGCCAACATTTTTCACTAATGAAAGGAAGAAATGTCAAGGAATATGACCCTGAAATTTTTTTTTGAATTTGTGTTACCCAAGGCCCGAAAATCGGGTTTTTATA
>WJFB01003912.1:0-11549 GCA_009870185.1 Pygmarrhopalites habei | reverse complement strand
GTGAAGACTAATGTTAATAACAAAATCCACTACACTCGGCCACGACTGGATGCAAAAAAACCTTATCGGCCACGACTTTTAGAAAATTGGCCGAGTGGCCAAGAGATTGGCCGAGAGTGACCGATTGGCCGATTTAAGACTATGTCTAAAATAGCTCACATGGGACGTGTATCAGTTGTGACAATTGGAACCCGTCCACGTCCACTAGTTCAATTGTACCCGACACGTCACTAAAAAGTTTCAAGAGAAAGGGAAATAATCAGCCAAATTAAATTAGCAATTCTATGAATTTCATAGTATGAAATGTCAAAATGAAGATATTATTTTGTTCTACTTACTTTTCCTGTACACTTTTAGCGACATTCCGTAACGCATGAGCGATATACCTTCCGCAATTCAAAAAGAGGAGAATTAATATACAGACTTTAACATTTTAAAATAAATAAGTTAATCACTCGTACTTTGCAAATATGTCCATTTCTGATTGCCCTGCCTCAACAATCCTTACCATGTCCCACTGAATTTTTTTAAACATAATTAATTCAAATCAAATTTAGTTCAATTAAAAATTTTATTTCAAAATTATTATTTAGGAAAATACTCAAACCTTTCCAATAGAAGAAAACCAAACTTCAAAAATCCATAAGTACACAAAATTAAAAAGGCTTTTCGGAGTCTGACTTTTTAGTCCGTTCGTTTCAAAGTAACTAATCATAAATATTTTGTGTGAAAGAATTTTTTACGGCAGACAGAAACACTCACTTGGTCTTCCTTCAAAGTCAACACCTGTCAATATAAATCACATACCAGTCATTGAGTCATAAGCATAAGATGCAGAAGTTGAAACATACAATTTTAATTATTAAAATTTAATAGATTGACCAAAGTCTCAAACTCCGACTCTTCACATTTTCAGTTCATATCAGTTTGTCAAAAAACTTTTACAAACTTTGAATCTCATGATCAATAAGTATGCTAAGCCAGTTTCCTCATACCAGCTCGGTTAATTGAATAATTTTTTGTCATGTGCGCCGGTGGGAACCAAATCTCCTCCTCATCCTTTCCCTACAAATCCCCACGAAAAATAATTAATCCACAAAGCAAAAATATTTCCTCCAGGATTTTAAACTTGGTAATAAACTTTATTGAATAAAGCCTCTATGTGCAAATTGCAAATAAACTTTGGTTTGAAGTTCAAATTTCTGTAGCTCACTTTCAAAATCTCTATCCTGTCTTCTTGATCACCAGCCAAAACAAAGGAACCTTCATCAGTTTCACTAGTAATTAAATCGGCTGAGCCTTCATCCAGGGAATCAGCGTAATGAAATAAACCGTATAAACAGAAAAGACCAATGACGACCAGTGCAAATACACTAATCACAAATATCCTGAGGTTACGGTCCATTCTTTGGGTATTTTTAAACTCAAGAAACTGAAAAATCCTGTATAAATGTTGATTAAATCAGTACAATTATATTGGCTGACAGAATAACTTTGCCCGTGTATCAAATAAAATGAAATTTCATAGCTCAGGTTTTACTCGTAATAGCTATTAATTTAATAAAACTTGAATTTTCTTGAAATTAAAAGTAGGGTTTTTCAAATGGCTATTAGTATTTACAAGAATTGAAATCAAAACACATTAAAGATTCTTCTTCTTCTTTAATATACTCTCTGCATTAAACAGGCGGAGGGAATCCACGGCTTTGATTGTGGTTAAAGATCAAAAATACCCTCTCAGTTTTCAAAAGTTCTATTGAAAAAAAAATGCAGTTGAGTCAACTGCATTCGAATGCAATATTTTTACTGTCCTGAGTTCGAGTCTTATTTGAGGTTCGTCGGAGTGTGTGTGTGTGTGCCTGGGAAAGACGTCTTTGTTGCATATTATTTTATATTGAGGAAAATGTTCCTAGTTCCTTAATTGCATCCTTCATTACACAATAAATTAGTATATTCTTCATTAATTTATATTCGCAATATTTTTCTGTCATTTTTTCAAGGCTATACTAACATTGAAGCAGGGATTGCAAAAAGGGATAGTGCAATGTCCAGATTGTGCAGATTACAATCGGTTTATTACAAGCATTGAATGCACTTTTACAGTAAAAGTTTTACTGCTAAGTTACACATAATCCCATCTCATACTTTCCCCCATTTACATGATGTAAAATTTGCATTGTAAATTACATCAAATCATTCCAGTTTGTTTCAAAATTGAATTAGGTACTCCAAGAAACTACATAGAGGAAAGTAGGAGAAGAATTTAATCTCACGATCACATTAAACGACAGTTCCATTTGTTCAAATGCTTTAACTCAAATCCTTTAAGCGATCCAATAATCCTACAGAATTAATCAGAAAAGTCTTTGTATCCACTCCAAATCGTTCTTGACTTTTAAAATTAGGCCAACCTTTGAACTGCAAAGTGCAATTCTCCATAAAAAAGAAGAAGATGAGTCAGATTGGATGTACAATGCATTCCATGAACAACACATTTCCTCATTCTAGAACATGAACAGTCAAATGGATTCATAATCTCTCCCATTCTGTCGCATGTCTCAACTACAGCTTGACTGTAATCCAGTAGTCAACATACTTCCTCAATCGTTTTTGCAAACAAAAATGAAATATTCTGCATCCACTCAAAAGTCGTAATGAACAATAACAATTTACTTCACACAACCACATTAACTATGCTAAATGAAACAGAGCGACTCTTTTCCTTTTTTCCACATGCCCCGTGCATATGTGCTGTGTGTGTGTAGTAAAAGTGTAAGAGAGAAAGAAAGCCATGGATGAAAAGTCTTCCATTTTGGACTCAGTGAAGAATTTGGAAAATTTTACTAATTTATCTAAATTACCGCTTAATTTTGAAAATTCTCAACAATTTTTCAATCCATTTAAAAACATCTTCACTTAATTTTCAGTCCTTTTGAAAAATCCTTTTCACATTTTATGTGCAAAGTATTTTGCTCAACGGTTTAAGATTACACGCTTCTTGCATTGCAGATTAAATCCACCAGATTTTGCATCCACGAAGAGAGGAAGAGAAGTGAGACACACATATACGGGTAGGGAAGGAGTGTATGATCCCTGCCAACATCCAACCAGACTGACACAAATCGGTAATGCCTGTCAACGTCAATCGTAAAAATAATTAACGAACTTCCAGAAGCCACTCTACTATTGTCACTCCTCAGCCCAATAAACATACAAAATGGAATGTCCTCCTCTCTACTATAATTTGGATACACCAAAATCTGTACCGAGAAAGAGAGAGAGAGCGTGTGTGTAGTAGTAGCAGAAATTGAGGAGAGTGGGCGTTAATTATTGCCAACAAAAATACGTGGATCCATCATTAAAACTGTGTTTTTTCAAAGTCAAAGGGAGAAAATGAGTTTTGGTTCAGAGAGACAAAGAGAGCGGCTTTTCATAATATGGAAGGCAGGATGAGATTCATCTCTGTTCCCTCATCTTCATACAAATCTTTTTTTTGCCCACGCTCTCCTCCTCCTCTTATTTATAAACTGCACATCCGTGTCTCATATTTTGCAAAGAAAAAAAAGACAAGAGTCACACCACATGTGCACACTATAAAGGACAAGTTCATTATACTTACTCAAAATCCACACACACATTTCTCTTTCTTGTTTTTCTACCCTCTCCGTGTCTGACCGCAGTCAACTTTGATTCTGTGGAATTTCTCAATTTGTTTTTCTTTCAAAGGAAAAACTGCTACTGGTATTGACACATATAATCATCACACTAAAATGTTTACCTTTAAAACAGACACATTTAAAATTGTTGTGTCGAGATTCTGCAAAATTATGGCGACGGATTAAGTAGAGTTTACAGTGTAAACTTTACACAGAAACCTTCGATAGAAGAAATTTCGAGAATAGGCAAGAGATTTCTAGAAATACTAGACGATTCCTAGAGGAAGACGAGGGGGAGTTAGGATTTTGAGGAATGTCATACCTAAGAATGTGTGGGAAAATGACTCATCTTTGTTTACTCAAAGGTAAACGTGGAACGTTTACCACGTATTTTTTAATCCTTTGGCTTTCCACACAGCTTTGTTTACACATTTTCTCAGTATCAAAATTTCATACAAAATGACGCAAAAATATCAAAGCAAACTTTTTGGCAAAAAAATTCATCTGTTCTACTTATGTAATATAAAAATCGATGTTAGATTGGCATAAACTAGAATATATGGTCCACTGGTCGAAATAGCCAGAAGGGCGAATGGGTCAAAAAATGTTTCCGTTGACCACTTTGTTCACTTTCACCAAATTTGGTGAAAAATTATTTTTTGTCAAAATTAATTTTGACCATTGTGGCCACTTATGAGATGACTGGCCAAAATTGTTAGGTGTCCAAAACGGTCACCCAACGGTACCGGTAAGATTTCCCACCCACGCACATCTTTCACCAACAATCAGGACTCTCCCATAACTTCATTTTACATAATTCTAACTTACAAAATACGGTAAACAATTGATTATCAATTCTGAAATCCTGTATCCCAGTCATAAAACCTGAATCAGCCTGAATCCTTGTGTATTCCGTTAAAACTCTGTTCGTTTCAAAATCATGTTTTCTGTTTACAATTACCTGGGATTCCTTTTCAAGTCTTTACCGTGTAGTCATCTCATTTGTATTTTTGTAGTAGGAGTATTTTCCAAATGACTCTTTTTGTAGTAAACAAGTTTGTGTGTCTTTAAATTAAATTTAGAATAAAATTATCTGGAGTAGTCATCACATCATCTTGTGAACAACAACCCGTCCGCCCACCCTCCAAAAAGAATCACAAAGAATGTCTTCGTCATCCTCATCTTATCATACAAAATACCCGATCCGATGTGTGTGTGTGTGTTTTCATTGACTCTGACTCATCATCGTTTTACCTTGTATCTTTCTCTCTGTCTTTTACACACACACATAACCGCCCAATGTCAATGCTAAAGGGGAAAATACTGTTTTGCAAAAACGTTTTGGGACAAATAGCAATATGAACGTAAGTGAAAGTGTGGAGAGACGGGAATTTTTACTAAATCACCGACCGACCGTCTCTCTCTCTCTTTCGGTCTCTCTCTATTTTCTCTGTGTGTATGAGAGAGATGCGAAACTATTTTGATGATCTCATCTCTTCAGTCTCGGCTCTCGTGTACGTACAAAAGGAGAGAAATGAGGATGGCAAGGGTCCAAATCTTTAGTTCTTTAATCTGTTTGTTCCACCTGCCCTCCTCCTTCTCTTCCTCCTTCATTTTCCTCTTATTTAAAGACACACACGCCACACTCAATCCTTCAAACAGAAGAGAGACAGTCGAGAGTGAACACTAGTGTCCAGAAGCTACACACATCTTTTTCAAAGTCGTTTTGAGTGACCTGTGATATTTACTTGATATTTTGAAAATTATTTAAATACCTTCGAAAAATTTGTATTGTATTGTGAGTGTTTGGAAAATTAGACAATTTTGACAGTCAAAAATGGCGGATTTTGCAAGGAAAGCCGTTGCCCTACATAATAATTACAGAAGTCAACACGACGCTCCTCCATTGGAATGGTCTCAAGCGGTTTGTACTTTTAAAAATTTTGAAACTGGAATTTTTTTGACAGAGAAACTGAAATTACAGTCTGATTTTTTTTAAGATTGTGTACAGTATTTTAATTTTGGTTAGAAGAAATGGTAATCATTGAAATTTGGTAAAATTACAGTTGGCCGATTTAGCCAAGGACTACGCCAAGACGTTAGTGTCCAGAAATCCAGACGAGCCCCTGGCACCCAAGAAAGGGGTCAATTTGGGTCAAAATATATTTGAACTGAAGAGAACTGGAGGAGAGACAGAAGTACTGGACGACAATATTGCGCTGGAAAGAGCAGTCGAGTCGTGGTATCAAGATGGAGCTAATTACGAACCGGAGAGTTCCGGATCCGGGAAAAAAGGGGGTCGGAGTTTTTCTCAACTGTTGTGGAAATCCACGGAGAGAGTAGGAGTGGGAATTGCGAGTACAAAAGGAGCAGACAGTCTTTTGATGATTGTGATTGCTTTCTATGATCCTCCAGGTAATTCAGTCACACACAAAAAATTAATTGACACGATTAATTGACGCGTACCGTAATAACTCAAATTGTGGCCAACACATAAAAAATTTCCAACCTATTGCCACAAATCCTGCCATAATTTTGAATGTTTTTTCAAAATTCTAGGAAATTACCGAGGAGAGTTTGAAGAGAATGTTCGTGTCCAGGTACGAAACACAGAAAACACATACACTACTTTGATTCTACGTTTTGAATTCCTTTTTTTGTGAAAAGCATTTTAAATTTTGTCTGCTAAATTAGCAGTGCATATTATCAAATCTAATTTGAATTTTGAAATAATTTATTGTCATTCCAGAAGTCCACATCAGCCACTCAGTCAGCCTCTACCAACCAATCCCAATCCTTGAGCAACACACGTGACACCTCCAACTCTTCCTTGTCAACCCAGGACGCCTCCAAAAACAGTTCAGCTTTAGTCCAATCGCACAAACTGACCTCCCAAGACTCAACCGAGTCCTCCAGTTCAGTCCAGAGTAAAAGTGTCAAGATGGAAAGTCGTCAAACCTCGTCAAACGTCAAAATCTCTGAAGTCCGTCAACAGTCCCTCGAAAGTCGGCAATCATTTGATTCTGTCGAATCCTCTGATCAACAGAATACTTCAAACATGTCAAACATGCTTTCTCAAATGGGATTGGACAATCAATTATCCCAGCTGAAGAAAGAAACGAAATCCTCTCTTTTACAACAACAACACAAGCAACAATCTGTAGAAAAAGTTTCCAATTCTGAAACGACAGGTTCCTCCATTTCAACAATGGATGTCCGACAATCTAAAGAAGTAAAATCCAGTCAAAATTTTACTTCTGTTTCAACATCCTCTTCTATGAGGAAAGTCACGATGGCTGTCTACAAAAATTGTAGTATAATGGGTCATGAGGATTTAGAGAGGACAAACAAATTTGACAAACAAATTCAGAACACACAAAATCTTGCTATTGAAGACAAGTTTAATCAAATGTTGAAAGGAACAGGAGAGGATTTGATGAAGAGTATGGGACTCGACAATAGGATTTTATCACAACAACAACAGATTGACAAAATGGTGAAACAGGCCAGTAAAGATTTGAATGTGATGAAGAAAGGAAGCTCACAAGAAGAGGAGGAAGAAGAAGAGACGACAGTCAGCTCAAAAGTTGTGAAGCAGTCTAAAACTGTCATGAAGAAAACGGTCCAGTCTTCAACAGTGAAGACGACAGAAGAGTATGAAGTTGAGAGTGAGCCAGAAGAACAAGTACAGCAAGTCCAGAAATCCTTGACTCAGGCCAGTCAGAAGGTCGTGCAGAATGTACAACAACAACAACCAGTGCCTCAGCCACCAAAACCCGTTGCTCCAGCTCCACCTCCGTCTTCGGTCCAAACTAACGTGACCGAGACGACGGTGACAAGTAAAAAGGTCGTCATGACAGAAACACTGAGAGTGGCAGTCCAAATGCACAACGAATTGAGGAAGAGACATGGAGCGTCCGAGGTCACTATCGATGAAAAGGTGGGATTTTCTTGCCATTTCTTAAATATTTCACTTTTCGTGCTGCTGGGAATGTCTGAGAAGCTAATTTCAATTTTTCTCGGGAAATGTACACTGGAATTCTTATATTATTGATTCTGATTTAAATATGATTTGCTTTGTGAAATATTGTAGCTGTGCGAAGAAGCCAAGACCTACTGCCGTTCTATGGTCACAAAGACTGAGAGGAAGGAATCTTCTGTCCATTACGGTCGGAATGTGTACCAGATGACCTCTTCGTCTCCCCTTGACCCAGCTGAAGTGATGAAGAAGGCGATTGAGAAGTGGTACAGTAGTGTGGATCAGTACAACTTTGCGGATCCTTTGTCTTCTGGTCAAGGTTCCAGAGCGTTCACACAGGTACTTAAAAATTCTCAAAAATTTTGAGTCAAAATGTAAATCAGTTACAGTCAAACGATTGACATTCTATGCCAGAGAGAGAACGGGTCAACGTGTGCCTATGTCTGTCTGTAATACAGACTCTGTATGTGTAATTTAATTAAAATTGTTCATTATTTTTCTGACAGCTCATCTGGAAGTCCTCTACAACGATTGGTGTGTCAGTAGAGACACATGCACAGACCACAGCTGTTGTTGTGCTGTACAATCCACCGGGAAATGTCACCGCTTCTGGGACGGATCAAAGATGGAAAGAAAATGTTTTACCTGCATCATCCTAAAATTTTTCTATACTTTTAAATCCTCATCTATTTCCTCTGTTTCTAATCTTTTAAATATTCGTTACTTTTTTTTCTTCCCCTTGAGACGCGCACAACCAATATTGATTATCAATGTTAGTGACTAGTTTCCTATTTCTTTATTTGGATATTTTTGTGATGTCCCTGTCCAGTCAGTAATGTTGATGGCAGATATTGATAACCATTGAGGACAATCGAAACATATCACAATCTTGTAATTTTGAGCATCACAATTCAATTGTAAAAGAAAAATTTGCGACAAATAGTACTTAATAATAAAAACTAAATTTTTCATAAAATTATCTCAAATTAAGACTAGTAATCTGAGTCATGTCAATATGTATCATTTCTTGGGAATTTAGTTTTATTCCAACTATGCTTTCCAGTGACTCAAATGCACAACGTAAATATTTGAAAAGAATGTCCAATAGACACACGTCATTCTCAGGTAAGAAGAGCATCATGCGTCAAATGACAAATGCAAAATTCCTGGCCAGTCACATGACATGCGAAACATGGGCTCTACGGTCTCTACGTAACAAATGTGAATGTTTTCATTCTCTTTTTTACTGCCCAGGTGACTTGATTATTCAAAATAATTAAAAAATGAGACTACATTTGTATTTGGGTATTAGAAATGAGTTATGAAGGAGGAAGCTTCTCTCGTCTTATCAATTCTGTTGTGGAACATTAAATATAGCCGCTCTGGTATTTTCTGTATCTTTTTGCTGTGCGTCGTAAAAACCTTTATCATTTCATTCTGAACTCTTATCAGTCAATTTCAGTCAGGACAAAAAACGCAAATACTTTTTATTGATCCCATTGTCACCCTCCCATAATAAATCAAAGCGTTGCTCTCTCCGTGTGTATTTCTAAGCTCATCACCTTTCGGTCCTTGTGCTGAATTCTTTAGCCTACATTATCCCTCACTCTTCTAACCCAATGCCATACAAAGTTTCCACACACACATCAAACACACCGTATATTCCATTGTAGCACACACACCCTCCCAAAATTTTTACAACCATTCCCAATCAGTTTCCATTCAATACTCACAAATAAGACACCGTTTTATTGCAAACCAATATTTTTTTATAATGTGCATCAATCTTCAGACACAAATTAAATTTACTTAAAATTTCCAGCTGATAATTCTACACAATTTTATACACGGAAGAGTTACTTGATTAAAATTCTGTAAAGTCCAGTGTAACCTGTAAAATCCATTCAAGATGAATATGAATGTAAATACCATCCTCACCTGCGTGTCCGCGGTACACAATAATCAATATCGTTATCTAACAATTCAAATTATGGCGGATGTTTTGAAAACTTTATTCTGATGGTAGACTGTGAAAAGCCGGACACTGAAATTGTTTTTGACAGAACTGTGAATTTCTTTCTTTTGAACGAATGAATACCTGTGGTTATGCAGAGTTACTCTATGACTCATCCAGGAGGAGTCATACATTATTTATTAAAATTTAGCTTGCCATTCATCGACAGGGATAGCAGTCACAAATCGAACCTAATTTCTTGAACAAACTTTAATTCTGAATTGTATTTTTCTTTTTGAATCAGGTAATTGGTCATCTCCTCCTCATCTCCTCCTCCATCCTCACAAATGGATTCGATGGCAGAGCAAAGGGATGTCATGATGCTAAATTGGGAGGTTGTGGACCTATAGATGGGATAACGGCAGCTGGGTCAATTGCAATTATTGCTGCAGTCGTTCAAATTGGTTTCTCTTACTATGCCATTATGCAAAAAGTGAGTTTGATTTTGTTTTGATGATTGTGGCTTACTTAATATTAATATTACTATGGGTGTTTATTGGTGATTGTTGTTTTATACTCTAGGGGGGTTTGGCCAAAAAACTGTGGATGCCCATTCACATTGCTCTATTTGTGATGATCATGATTTCATTCATTGTCGCACTCAGTTACAAGGGTAAATTTACACAGACTACAGCCATGGAGTTTTTCTACTCGATGACTGGAATTGACTGGATTTTTTGCGTCCTCGCCGTCCCTGCCTACCATTTCCTGGGAAACAAAGACACAGGTGACCTGCCGACCTAACACACACACACACACCGTTACGGTGTCACCGTACTGTTACCATACTCATTTATTCTAATGGTTTCAAAACACACTTTTAAAATGATTAATTTGTACATTTATGCGTGGGTGGAAAATATTCTCCGTCACACTTTCTCCATTCACATAATGTTAAATAATTTTTTCTCCGGTGAAAGTCCTTGCCAAGGACTCCTTGGTGAAAGTTGGAAGATTTTCCACCCACGCATTTATGTTTGTATGGTGAGGGTTTGGTGGATTGATTGTATATTTTAAAACACATTTTTAATAAAAATATATTACATTTATGTATTTTGGGATCAATATCTTGACTTTATTTGTCTGAGATTCCTTCAGTCATCGAAGCAAATTATGAATGACGTTACCTGAAAGCATATTCGTCATTCACTGAAAAGATCTCGAAAATCTGTTACTCCATCCCACCCAAGGAGGTTGTTATCTACGCACATGTATTTATTATTGGCCACACACACACACCAAGCTGTCTGACTTAATGCAAACCAGAGAAATTCTCTCTAGAGACGCAGGTGTCACAATGACAGGGATGATCATCTCCATTACCCTGCCCTCCACACTTGACATTGTGTCTTCAGTTTACAATACTTTTCAGTGCTTTGTGCAGATTCATACAGAACACACACACACCCAGTCCTATGGATGAAGGTGGAAAGTTTGTGTGGGCCCCACATTGTGGGGTGAAGATGTGCTTGGACAGGTGAGGAAGGATGTAAAGTGATACGCATTGTATTCTCCCACGTTCCTCTTCTTCTTGTCAACAACAACACACACCCTGCCACTAACCATGCACAAATGATGGAGGAATGCTCCAAAATTTGAGACACACTCGGGTAATTAGTTTTGAATGTGACTCAAATTTGGAGGTGATGTTGATGAGGGACGTGTAGTGGGTAGAGGTTCTTTACTAGGGAATGCTGGGTGGCTGACAGTGACCACCCAGAATATCCGATATTTTTTCACTAGTCAAGGTAACACTTTCTGAGTGTCCTTGTCAACACTGAGCACTGCATTGTGCATCTCTTCTAATTGCCATCTTCCTTTCCTCTTGACTTTTGTACTTGAAGGAGGATCAAAAAAATTATATAATACCAAAGGACAATATAATACGAGAAGAAGAAGA
>WJFB01003911.1:0-11550 GCA_009870185.1 Pygmarrhopalites habei | reverse complement strand
GATTGGATCCCTCCTCCTTGACTTATCTCAGCCCATCTTATCTCATTCACCTTCGAATGGAGGCTCGGGACAAGAAGCGGAGTATCACAACTCATAGAGTCAATCACCTTTCCTTCAATTTAATCAAGGTTTCTCACACACAGCCCCTTCACTGTCACTCACAACTGTTCTGCTCAACACACATTCAACCTTTTCATGAAATGAAATATTTTTAATATGAAAGTGCTGTACTCCGTATATAATATACCTTCCCAAGGTACTTTACCAATTTAACTGTTTTCCATTTATATGAATCTTATCACAATTTTGTGCTCACAAGGCAAGGAGGGGAGAGGAAAATAGGTCAATGGTAAAGTACATGGACACACACCCACGTGAAAATCTCCTTTCTGGATTTTTATGATGAATGTCAAAAACCTTTTAAGTTATGTCCACATGACAGCTAATTTTTTATCATCATTTTTCACACAGAATGAAAGACTTGGACCAATACTACGCGGATTTAAATGTCCCCCCAGTAAACCAAAATCCGGATTTTTACATCAACGCCAAAGTACGTCCCATAATAGTATGTACACACGATTGAGTGTAGAAAAGCATTTTTCTATGTATAAAAATCAAAAGCATTCCCAGCGTCAAGCTGGAAGAGTCCTTAAGGTGATTTTCATGAAAAGCTCCTTTCAACAAAAATATAAAACGAGAAGAGAGGGAGAGAGAGACCGACGGAGATTGAGAGTGAAAGATACTTCACGGAGGAGGAAAAAAACAATAGGGCATCTTCCCGTCAGACGGCTTTTCACCCTGGAAAACAAGTCAACTATCCGAGCAAGATGATTGAATTCTGAGAACACCTGGAGCCATACATCAAAATTCCATACAGAAAAAAAGTCTCATCAACATGACAACTAACCTGAAGGAGTTCCACGATGCACACACATCACACAAACACACCATCCTCATTTTTCTGATTTCCTCCCTTCCTCTCCTCCCACCTCAAGGCAATTTATTCATAAAGATGGAAGGAGAGTGAGACGTCGTAATTGTTAAATGGATGCTCCAGGGAAAGATCATCCCATCACTGCACTGCACTACGTGTGTGTCGACTCAGAAAGAGAATCAATCTCTGTGACCTCCTAAAGTCACCACACACACGTAAGCACAGGGCTTCCATAAGTCAGACATAAGTCAATGTCAACGGTTTTAAAAATATCCTCTTAAAAATACAGACTCTAAATCATTTTTCTCGTATATTCTATTAGGGAGAGACAACATAAATCTCTCATCCAAAAATCAACTCCATTCAGCCTTCCTCCTCCTCAACGCCCCATTATCCACACTCTTCCCCATTCACGAACAATTTTCAGGATGTGTTGTCCCATAAAAATCTCACCCATTTTATTCCTGGGATCCAGTCCTCCCACAAGAATCCAAGTCCATTAGGCTATTGTGGGTGGAAAATTAATCATGAAAATAAAAGTTCAATAAAATTTCCACAACAGGATATTTTTATGCTAATTTTTTCACTTTATGCAGTTCACACATCAAATTTGTTTTCCTGAAGAAAATCCTGACAACCTTATTTATTACATTCAAAAAAGATTCTGCGCACTCTTTTTGTTACAAAAAATAATCCTTAAAATAGAATTTTATTTAATTAGCGACATTAAGTTAATGTTAGTCATGCCTGAGTTGACTCCGTTTGTACATTTGTATAATATCTTCTACAAAAAAATGATTCATCCAAATGGGAACTCGTAATTCAGTTTTTTTGAGAGTAATAAACTCCAATCTGTAAGAGCATTTTTCAAAAATGCTCTTAAATTTGTACAATCGTAGGGAAAATCCTGAGATCACAATTCTGTATCTCTCACAAAATTCCAGCCTCCAGAAAAATAGCTATAAATATAAATCCTGGAATGGAACGAAACCCACAATGAGAAAAAAGGAAGAAAGAAGAACCCAAGTTGGAGCTAAGTTCACTGTGTTTTCTCCTTTTCCCCTTGATCTCTGGAATAAATGACATGGGGAAAGTCGTCTGGAGAAAGCACACACACAGACGTTTAGAGACTTTGAGATTTAAAATTTGCTGAGGCTTTTGGCAGAAGCGTAATGTAAAATGCAAACTTCCGGGAGCATTATGTGCTCTGTTGACTCCTCCTCCCAATTTCTATCATCCTCGACTCGTTGAAGACAGAGGAAAAGAGAGGAAAGGATGCTCCGGTAAAGTACCGTATGCAAAAGCTATAAGAGAGAGAGAGAGTGTACAAAGCTGAGAAATTTTTTTCCCATGGCTGGAATGGAGAGTCAAAAATACACACACATTATAGATTACTCAGAGAGGATGGATGTGATGGATTGAGCAGATGATTGTTCAACTCTCTCTCTCTTTTTCAATGGTGCCAAGAAAAGAGGAAGTATAATGTATTGCGTATGTAGTACGTAGTCTGGTCTGTGTTTGTGTGTGGCTGTCAAGGCTTGTCGTCACCTCGTCACAAAGGAAAAAAGTGTGTATGTGTGTGTGTGTGTGGTGGGGTTTGTCACACAATCTACAGCACAAACAAATGAACGAGCAGGATATCAAGACATGACAGGGCTGCTCGGTGGAAAACACCGAAAACCGAAAGAGCGGCCTTTCATTCCTCCACTCGTCAGCTACACGGTTTTTTCGGGGATATACCTGTATACTATGATGTAGGATGGGAGGAGGAGTGATTCTATTACAATATCCTCTTATAAGACTGGCTCATTCTTATTTGTGTCGACTCTTTTCCCCCCTATTTTTTTCAGGTCAGAAAATTCTTTCTCTCACTTGTTTGCCAGTTGATGGGGTGGCGTGATGAGGGAACCATGACATGCCATACGAAACAATACAATGCTTTCTAACCTTCACTCACTCCCATTAACCTTCCATCCCTTGTCTTCCTCCTCCTCCTTCTCTGTGTTTTGGGAATATTGTTTCTCTTTAAGCGGCTCCCAATATCAAATAATGTAGTCTTTCCCCGTCATGTTATGTGTGTCTGTGTCTGTGTGGTTGTGTACACTTTATTATACCACATTTATTCCCTCTTCCAAGAATTTACTGTACTCTTCCTACTCCACCCGAGAAAGACTCGTTGAATAAAAATCAATTTTCACATGTGGCTCTTCCAATTTTGTACACGAACAAAATACTCCACTGTTTGTATTATGCTAATGAGATTACATTTCATTAAGAGAGTCTTTCGAGAAAATTGTACTCCTTCCATATTAAGCATAATTAATGAGGAAAAGATGAATCCGTGGATAGGAGTGCAATAGTTGCATGCAATAAAAAACAAAATATTGTTTTGAAATTTAGTCTTGATGAGTGAGATTTCTTTTTTAAAAAAAATGACTGAGAAACTTGAACCTATTTTCAACCAAATTTTTCTCCGGTTTATATTATCCCGAAAATTACAAGTACAAAAAGAAGAGACTTTATTTCTAATTTATAGAACGGTATCTCAAAAAGTTGGGCCCTGAGGGTGAGTATGTAGTATGTAAGTATAAATATAAGGTTGAGGAGAGTGCGTGCCATTCTCTTTCAGATGCCTTGAGTACATGAAGAAAGGTATAAAAAATGGTTTGTTGTTTTTTTCCTATTTATTGCATTTGCCCGAGGTTCCTTGGGCGGATGAAAAAGAGATATGAGGAAGAGTAAAAGGGAAAAAAAGTGGAAGTGTTTCCTTTGGGTATGCTTTGTACAGGGAATACTAAATAAGTTGAAGGAGAAGAAGAGAAAGTAAGGAAAAAGAAGGGAAAACCTCTAAATGAATTGTTTTCACAGAAAATAAAAATAATGGAATAGAAAATAACCCCAGCTACACACACACACACACACACAATTGTTCCTTTACTTTGACCCTCCTCCTGGACAGAGGTTAGTTTGACCCTTACTCATTCCTTTGAGCAGTGCCATGCATGAACTCTCAATCTTCATTCGAAGATTCTTGAGCTCAGAACAAGATTGGACGCTAGTCTTGACCACAATAAAAAAATTTCAAACAGATGTATCATAAGGACTCCCCACCTACTTTCACCGACAGTAAAAGCAAAGGTTTGAACGACCTTTGTACAGTATTTTAAATTTGGTCATTTCCTGACCAAATTGTTTGTCCTCTAAAGAAGGAGAGGAGGAGAAGGGATTTGTACGTGGCGTCACATTGACAAATAAAAAGACACAAGATTACAAGAGTGGCTCAACCTATTCCCTCCATTACTCTGCTTCTCTCCATCTCTTTCTTTTCGCTCTCCGTATTTTTCCTCTACATCTATTTCTATTTGGAATCCATTTGGAGCATTTGTAGTCTCTAGTCATGAACTCCAGATGTTTCCATTTGCGGTCAACATCTCAATAAAGAGTCTTTCCTGCGGAATAAACGTCTAAACTCTTCTTTCCATCTCAGTTGGACAAGCTTTGGATCCAAATGTTCGGAGAAAGCGGGATGGAGAGAGAGAAGCTTCCTAAAATCCTTCATAAAACAATTTCTTTCTCCATTCCAGTTGACTTTGATACAATTTCTTGTCACGTCCAATGCATTCCACTTCCACCACAAATAAGTATTGACGTTTTACATAGCACAACACACCTGTTTCATTCCAGTCCAACTCTTTACAATTTTCTTCTATTCGCAAAATCACTGTAATAATAGCCTTCATTTTCAAATTTGTCCCTTTTCTTTCATCCCTATTAAGTGAAATTTTCCAACATGTAATTTACATCTTACTTTCTTCTTTCATTTTGCTGCACCAATTTTAAAATCATTTCTAGACATCATTTTCTACATCATTTTTTCACCAAAATGGTTCCTCCTTCCCTGTCAGCTATGCATCTAATAGTTAATTCTAACCCACAGCCTTTTCAATCATCCCTGATTTACCTCCAGTCTGGTGAGCACAATTGAAGGGAACAAAGTCCTCCCTTTCAATAAGGGTAAACAAACTCTTGGAAAGGTAAAAATGTCAGAGTTGACGTACATTAACTCGCCATAATGATCTCTTTACTCTCTTTCACTCACTATCTTTTCCTCTAAAATATTTTGATGTTAATATGTAAGCAAAAGCAAAAAAAAGTTGTGTGTGTGCAGGTCCGTAGTCCGTACACACACACGCAACATTTTTTTGAAATGAACTAGAGGAGTGGAGACACTCCAAGACTTGATGTTGATTAAATCTCCCCCGTTCCATCCCAAAGAGCTATTCACATAGTGGAAAAAAGGACGGTGAGTTATTTTTTTTGAAAAAAAGTCTTCTTCACCAAGCACACACACACACACACACACACACTTTAAGAGTTGTAACCAAAAGAGCAGACTTTTTAAATTCCTTTCATATTCATGCAAAACATTTTTGTTCGCTCTCTCTCTCTCCGCCTTTCTCCTCCTGTCATTTTCCAGTCGCATCTCCGGCCCAAAAAGTTTGGGCTTCATGCTTTCTCCCTTCCTGATGATATGATGGTGAACTCATAAAAGCATGCATAATAGATTCTTGAAAAAGTCTATCTCAGTCATTCGTACCTGGATGTCATAAACAATCTTTCTTCCATTCCACCCTGTCCTCCTCCTCATCATCATCAGATGAACTGCTCCTCATGATAAGAGAGAGAGAAAGTAAAGGAGAAAAAAATGTCATAAAAATTTCAACGATTAATGTACTCATAGAAACTGTATGTCAATCCTCCTCTTACTCTCTCTACCTTCTCAAAAATATGTCATGGAGTGGGGAGTGTGTCTTCTGATAAATAAATAATTTTCTCCGATTTCTTATTACCCACTTCACCACTTGTTAACTCTAATAGAAGTAGAAAGAAGTAGAAATATTATCATTAGTTCAAATTGTAGTAGTAGGGTTCAAAAGAAATTCACGACTTTCACTCACTCACTTCAAGTATTGTACACATCAACAAAAAATAGTTGTGTGTATGTAGTACACACAAAATATGGAGTACTCACAAAGGAATCATAAATTTTCTACATTTCTATGTAGCTCATTAGTCATAATGTGCTCTGGCATTTGACCCCACTCCAGTACCCCCCATTCAAAGAACCTTTCAGTCTGTAATAAGTATACTGAGAGAAAGAGAGAGAGAGAGAGAGAGAGAATTCTCTCACAAATCAAACGACTTAAGGGGACAATAAATTCCTTATAGATTACTCTTTTTTATTGATTTTATTTATCCCTCCTCCCCTTTCATATCTCCTCCTCCTTCTTTTTGGCACTGAAAAAAGTTGGTCGACAAGAACAAAGAATGTCTTTGGACAATGTGATAAAAACATGGGGAATACACCCTGACAATTTATCTCAATTCTCCTCCGTCTCTGTCTCACACAAAAATTTTCCACAATAATATCTTACATCACATTTTCCACGGATCCACATTCATACACGAGCTTCTGAGAAAGAGAAAGCAGGAGAGAAAGAGAGAGAGAGAAAATAGAGATGTCCCTTAAAGATAAGTGTCTTCTCTGGGATTACATAAATAAAGAAATGATTGGCATTTCTTCCACTAAACTTCAAATTACTGGATCCAGAGAAAGACACACACACGCTCACACACAGTTATCTCCCTCTAATGTATTTCTATTGATGTAGGGAAGGGGAGTTGGCTGACACTATGGAAATTATGGTCACATGCATTGAGAACGTGTGTGTTTCCATAAAAGGTTCAGAGAGAAATAGGAAAAGTACAAAAAAAGGCAAATAAAGAATCGTCCATCATACGAACTGTGCTTTGTGGATTTTTGTCTATTTCATAATAAAGGAATTTCCCTTCCAAGTCTTTCTCCATGTACTGTAAATTCTCTTCTAAAATCTGTCCCGAAAGTGTTCCAACCATTTTCTTCAATACAAATTGCGGAATATTAAAATATTTTCTTAGCATAGCATTCATATCCACGGAGGATATTTTCGTTCAAAACAGCAGTTTGACAGGTCACAGGGGCTAAAATATATAACAAGGTATGTCAAAATTCAATAATACTTATTTCAAAAATGAAATTGAACATTTTAGAAATTTTTTTAAAAAACCGTAGTCCACTGGGGAAAGTACGGATCCAAATCATGATACAAAAAACACTGTTACCGAAAACACAACAACGCACATTTTCCTCTACTGCACATGTAAGAATATTTGTTGGGGAAAATGGCCCGTGTCCCTTGGCAGGAAATATGGTAGTGTAATACAGCAATTCTCCAAAAAAATCTATAAGGTATGGAGATGAAGGCTGTATGTACACGCACATGTACAGAGAAAGATGTTCATTTGTCTTTTGCAAAAAAAGGGTTGGGGACAAGGACAGAATGGACTCATCTCACGAAGACCTCTCCAAGAAGATGCCCTCGCTATCTTAGTTGGTGGTGGTGGTGTTGGTGTGTGTGTGTGAGGGAGGGAGGGAGAATGGACGTCAGAGATGGATGTGGTAGAATTTAAGAGATGTGGAGACTCGAGTCAATGGTGTGTGTGTGGTGTGAAGGGAAAAGGGCAGAGGACATTATGGACGTGGAACTATTCTCCGTACGTGTGTCTGTGTGTGTGTGGAGAAAGAGGAGAATGCACTTAACAATATAGAAAAATCTTCGTAGACTCTTGGACAGTCGTGTGACAGTTCAGATATACAAAGACAGATATACATAGCCCCACCAGGTTCCTCGCATCATGTCCTTTTTTCTCCATCTTGTTCAATACTTTTTATGTGTGTGTGTATGTGTGTGGAAGAGAGAGGAGTGTGTGTAGTCACTTTCCCCGTTCTACTCCTTGTATAAATAAATATAGTCCATTTTCCTTTTTTTCAACCCCAGTCACCCATTCAGAGCAGAGATAATATTAATAGAGGTGGGGGGAGGTGGAAGAGATCCAAATTTTGTCCTCCCTCTTGTCCTGGAGCCCATATACGTGTGTATGTGTGTGTGTAAGGGGGTAGATTGAGGATGAAGGAGGGAAATCAAGATTAACTCAAACTACCATGCAGATAATGCAAAAGAATAGAGAGAGCGAGAGAGAAATTTCTCCGCAACTTGTCCTCCCTCTCATTTTCCTCACAGTCGGACTGTTGTGGTTACAACCGTTGTGACCATAAGTGGAGGGTACTTACACAAGCTTTGTCCCTCTCTCTCTCTCCCTATGTCCGTGAGTTGTGTCAAAAGGAATGGTGGAATAGTGGGATGCTGGTGACAATAACTGTATATTTTTATAATCCCTGAAGGCTCTCAAACTTAACTTTTCCCCCCACCCCCACTCTATTTTCCATGGGTGGGGGAGAAGAAGTTGGGGTCGTAAAGGTAAATACGAATTTCCACCAACAGAATAAACGAAGACTGGCCAGAACAAAAAAAACACACATAAACATACAAAACGGGAATGAGAAAATTGTCCTTTTTTTCATCCACTCACAATATGTAATATTGGGATGGTGAGTGGAGGCAAGGGAAAGTCTAAATGAGAAAATACACAAAGGACTTTTTTCGGGTGGGATTTTCCCCATCCTCCCTCATGACCGCAGTCATAAATAAGTTGAGGGACATAGTCATTTTAAATTAGAAAACTCCATTTCACTGTGGTTTGTCCTTCGTTCTTTTTCAAAAAACTGCTGAACGATTTTTTGCCGAAAAAATTGAGATAAAACACAGCACAGCGCTATATATTCAAAAGATTTAGAATCCTGTCGAAACATAAAGAACTTGAGATTAGAATGGCTACTGACCCATTTAAAGTTGAACAGTTTTTACAGTAAATATTAATTAAAACCTAAGTTTGACTAACTGCACAGACCATGGGAAACCCTGTTAAATCATGCACAAAAAATTGCATTGCATGTGTAAATAAAAATAAAGATAGGGAGTATAAATGTAAATTTGTGGATCGTATACTTTTCTAACCATTTCTAGTCCATTCAGGAGGTGCGGGTGAGAATAAAAAAGATGGAAAAATATTCTATTGAGATGATGATGGTGCATTGCAAGATATGGAAGAAAACGATTTGAGAGAGAGAGAGGTAAGAGCGTTAAAGCTTTACGTTGCAATTGAATGCAAAGCATTTTTAGTAAATGCAATAAAATGTAGAGTACGTATTGGGTACAATATGTATGCAGGCATACATTACACTCAAACACACACATGATTCTATTACTTCTTATCTCTCTATCCAAACGCCGCAGTATAGAATCAAAATTGATTTTGACATCAGCAGAGAGAGAGAGAGAGAGAGAGGGAGAGAAAGTGGGAGAAAGGAGGATGGAGGTCTGGGGTGGATGAAGAAAGAAGAGGAGTTCCAGATATTTGCAAAACCACGTCCAAAGTTCAAAAGTGCACATGACTTGACATAGTTCCTTCCTCCCCCTCCCTCACTCTCCAAAAAGAGCACAAGAAGAGGAGGGAGGATGGATATGATGCTTAACTGCTTATGACCGACCTAGAGAAGAAGAAATGGTCTCTCGGGACATTCCACCGCCGCTTTTCTCTCTCCCTCTTCAAGACTAAAAGTCAAGTTCGACTTTTGGAGAGGGTCGGCGTGGATTGTGTGGAATCACTTCTTCCATCAGACACACAACCAACTTACAGAGAGAGAGAGAGTCGACTCAAGTTGTCTCAATACACGAAGAGAGGGGAAAAAGAAGTGTGTGCTCCCCATTCCCTATCCAATGGATCAAAATATGTCAAAGAATTTCTTCTCGGACACTTTTCCTCGGATTATCCTCTGGAATGCTAATGTACCTGTGTAAGTGATTTCTAAAGTGCCCCCTCTCTCTTTTATTTTACCTCAGTCCTACCTCACTTCACATCTGTCTCGATCCAATTTCCCTGGCGCCGCCACACTAAATGCACTTTAACATTCCATTGAAATCTTAATGGTGGTTCATCAGAGTCCGGGTGAAATGTTTATGACGGAGAAAAATGCAGCTAAAATGCATTTGCTAAAATCTTTTTATGAAGGACAGTTCAAAGGACGAGTTTTATCATCAAGAGCTTTGAATCTTAAAGTACTCTAAGTACACATAATCCGATGCCCGGATTTTACTCAATTTTCTGTATCTATTATACATTGTATTTCACGTGACAAATTGGGACTATGACCCGTGAATTTTTTTCTTTTTCTTCTCCTTGACGTCGCGAGTCTCGATGAAGAGGGGTATGGGAAGGAGTGGAAAAATTTATGCGAATTCCTTCACAGTCACACACACACACGGACAGACAGGGAGGAGGAATAAGTTCGATGGGGGGGGGGGGGTGTATGGAGTCTCAACCGCAGAAGAAGAATTTGCGGTGAGGACGGGTAAAAGATTTATAGACTGTCTATAGGGTTCAGTGAGACAAGAGGAAGAGAGAGAGAGAATTTCAAGATTAGCGTGGCTCATTTCCAAATTTTAGATTCCTTATCTCCTCGCCCACTCCATGTTATGAGATACCTGGAGGGATTTTCAAACTCTGTGTTTATTCAGCAAATTAGCTGAGATTGCTCGTTCATCTTCTCTCCCTCCCGCTCTTTCCATCTTCCTCCTCCGCCTCCTCTTCGTATCAAGTATACACACTGTATATTTGAAGATGTCTGAGAGTCTTGGAACTGATTTAAGTCGTGCGGGATGACAAACGTGATTTTGGATCCAGAGAAAGTAAAGTGTACAATGTAAATGATGTGTTTGTGTGTGTGTGTGTGTGTGGAGACGACTGTATCAACTGTGGAAGGAGAAGGTCCTTTGTACAGCCTTGGGCTTTGGAGTTCATGAGGAGAAGAGGAAATGTGGAGATATATACATCTTGAGAGTTTAGAAATTTCTGTGCAGTGAAGTGGAGTGTTGCTCTCCTACTCGCTACTACTTCTCTAAAGTAGGACTGAGACCCTTCGCTGTGACTTGTCACTTTCCACCCATTCCCTTCAATTTATGCAGATATTATTAAAACAATAAATAGTGGGAGCGTGTGGAGCTGTAGGAAAGATGCAACTGATGCAAAAGTCCGATTGTTATAACGGAAATTTTCTTTGTGTGGGAGAAAGAGGAGAAGGGATTCGGGGGTAAATTATGAATTTTTTTGGGGGCATAAACTAGTTCTATGTGTAATGTGGTGTGTGTGTGTACAGCACACATCCTTCTTCTATTCTTTGACGAAGTAACTCGCGAAATCTCTGCACAGTGGTCGCTCAGTCGTTAAGGAAATGTTTTTTCTGGAGGAGAAAGAAGAGATCATTTATATGGATTAGGCAGGATCGAGGTGCATACAAAGCAAAGAATTAAATGAGTGCAATCAAATAAATGATGCCCAGGGACCAACTCCTTTTGTTGATGGATCAGAATTTAAATTAATTTGACGAAGTATGATGAGCGGAACAACTTCTTTATGAATTAAACTTGAAGGATGTTCATTACACGAGTGAGAATGAGGAAAGAAGAATAAACTTTTTGAGATATTGTTGTAATGACTCAACTTGGCTCACTTGTAACATTTCATTATGAGAAAGACTGGGATTTTGGAGTTGTGGGTAAGTGTGAGGTAAGAGAGAGACAGAGAGGAGGGAGTGTGTGTGGGGGGGGGGGGGGGGG
>WJFB01003910.1:0-11551 GCA_009870185.1 Pygmarrhopalites habei | reverse complement strand
AACTTGAAGAATTAAATCCTATAGATCAACAAAAGCTGGAGTTTCTCGAGAGCAAAATTAACATTCAGATCCTCCTCCAAGGCTCCCAATCAGTATGTGCATTTTACATGTTTTCAGTTATTTGTTGACAACTAGTAACTTTGTTAATTATACTGGTGAAATATTATTTCATATTAATAGGATGAGCCAGTTTGGAGGAATGAAATTGACACCATGAAATTAACTCGAAAGAAGGCAGAAATTGAAGTTATTTCTTCATTTGGCAATGATTTTCTCACAAATGTGTATCTTCATGGAAGAATCAGTACTTTCAGTACTTAGTTTATTTAAAAATTCTCAGTCTCGGATTGTTTGTTTCTGAAGTTTCTTTTTCATTCTCAAACTCTTCAGTCACGTTACATACTGGACCAGTATTACTGGTGAATCCATACTACATGTTATGTGGAATTTTCCTTATTTTTATTTATTTACTCTAACAATAGAGAGAAGACTTTATTAGGGTACAGTTTATTTTACATAATTTTATAATACCTACTAATCATTATTATTTTACCAAGTTTAGTACGTAACAGTACGTAATAATTACTCTGATATATACTAATATACTTAATAATAATAAATTGTTGTTGCGAATGTGTTTCCCTGTATGTAATGTCCATTAAATATCTTGAACTGTAAACATAATTATTTTTTAATTACAATTAACCATAAGAAAACAAAGACATGGTGGGAGACTTCGCGCAACATTCAAAGAGCCCTTAGAACACCTTTGCCGCAAAGTTTTCGTCATTTTTTTTTATCTAAAATTTGGTTTTAAGATGTTTGGAAGTGCAAATCCACTTCAATCGAATCCACTCCAACCAAATCTATCAAATCCTCTCCAGTCCATCTCGACCTCAACAACTACAACCACTGTCGGGGCCACAACATCAACGGCGTAAGTCAAATAAAAAAAGTATTGTATTTGTAAAGATGTATTCCAATTAATTTAAAAAATTATTTCTTTTGTTCATTACAGTAGTGTGGCTCCGACAAATACTACAAATTTGTCTCAATTAAATTTCCGACAGCTCCAAGATCTCATCAACAAGTGGTCAATTGAGCTCGAAGACCAGGAAAAATTCTTCATTGAACATGCAACAAAGGTCAATTCGTGGGATAAGAACCTCATGGCAAATGGCGAGAAGGTATAATGATTTTAAAGAATTCATACACTGGTAATTAGAGTTTTCAAAAATATTAATGTCTTGCTCTCTTTTTAATAGATTTTCAAACTAAATGAGGCTGTGGACAAGGTGAAACAAGAACATGCTCATCTGGAGAGAGAGTTGGAACATTTAAAAGGTCAACAACAAGATTTTGAAGCAATGCTGGAACCCCTTGAAGCCTCATTGCCGTAAGTCTACTATGCCGCACTTTTTAGATTATATCTACAAAGGACTGTCAATTCTTTGCTACAGGGTTCTTAATACTAGTAATTATTTAATACCTCTATTATTTTTCAAGTGAATTGTAATAATTTTTTATAGAACTAATGCTGCCCCACCGGAACCTGAGAGAGAACAACTGTAAGGACAAATAAAAATCTTCTCAATTTACTTTATTATGCCCAAGCAACTTTTTTCTAACCACTTTGTTTATATTTTTAATTTAGCTATAATCTGGCAGAGAATGTTGACGTACAATTGCAACAAATGGCTGAAGACCTCAAGGAAATAATTAGTCATATCAACGACTCGAATAAGCCATTGGACAAGGCTGACCCTGTAAGATAATTTGCCTAATTGACAAAATATAACAAAGATATTTTTATATGCTCCAATGTTGTACAATATTTATTCCATTTTTAATGATATTGTGAATTACAAGTTGTTCTCTTTCTTTATTTTCTCTCCAGGTTTCACAAATAATGAAAATTTTGAACGAGCACACAGATGTACTCCAATATATAGAAGACACGTCAAATTCTGTGAAGAAACATTTAGAGGAAGTCACAGAAGTCCATAAATGTTTTAAATTTGATCAAGAAAAAACACTTCGTGGAATGTTTCAATAGTTTTTTCCGCTCTTTACCTTCTTTCTGCCTATAAATATTGTATATACTTTGTGAGTGAGAAAGGTGATGAAGACTGTTAATAAATAGAATAACTTATTTAGAAAACAAAAGCATTCTTAATTTTTTTGGTTCAGTTGATTCCACAGAGTTTATTTCCGTAATATTGTGCTTATATGTATTTGAGTGTTACATACATGTAATTATACATAACTGTATTAACTCACAATATTTTACTAATATTATATACTTAAATATGTAGGAGGATCTGGATAGTTTCAGTTTTCCAAATTATTAGACAACTGATTTTTCAGTACTCCTTCCATTATACATTTACATTACAGAATTGTAGGAGTTTTCAACATTATTAAATTACCCATATATCATCATATCTTCACATCCCATAAATGACATTCTCTTTCTTTTCGCTTGAAAGAATACAAATATATCAATAATAATAATAATAAGTATTTGGAATCCGATTCGAGTTTACAAAAACAAATCAAAATCAGAAATTATGCGACTAACAAAGTCCATGCAATAAATTATTACTTAAATTTCGTCTTCTTAAATGCGTACATTCGATAAGTCCTTTTTGTTCCATCTACAAATTGGAATAGTACAATGAATATAACTTTAGATACAATAACTGTTTAGATTTTAGACATGTTCTCAGAATCATTAAATCTTGGGAAGGATAGACAGTACACAACTGGAATTATATAGAATAGAATGTATTAGTAAAAATTACTGAATAAACTGACAACATACTGCAAAATAACTGAGCACATTGAAATAATGGTAGGAGAAGAACCAAAAAAAATGAAAACAACTCTCTGAAAAATATTTTAACTTAACATACATACTGTAACACAAAAAATGACAATCTAGAATCTTTTCGTTAAGCACAAAAGGAATACAATAAATGAATTAATAATGATGTTCAGCAGCAATAACAATAATAAATATATAAGATTGCAGCAATTAGTAGTAAGTAATGCCATGTATGTAATCTTTTTTTGTTTTACACATGACAAGCAAAATGTACAATTTAATTACAAAGCACCCTTACACCCATGAATGACACAAATATAGTTTGTTTTCTCTCTCTCTCCGGACTTTCCCCTCCTTTCTCTCTCATAGGTTTTTTTTTACTAATAATGTAATATTGGCTGTACAAGTAACAACGTTATAATATCGATTAAATCGTGATTTGATTTTTTCATCATCATCATGTTAATGATTGCAAACACAATAATGTAGCATATTACACAGTTTTTTTTCTGTACAGACAACTTGTTCCAGTCTTGGCCTATCAATGAATAAACTCAAGACACACATTATGTGTATTACACACAAAACTGAACAGTGCAATACCCAATACTTTATATATGACTTTGTCGAGAAAGAGAGAGAGAGTGCAAGAAAATGCACACTCTCTTTTTTCCCTCTTTACTTCCCTACCGTAATCATTAGTTAAGTCATTTAACATGTATTAATTTACTTGGACACAACATCAATTTCCAATATATAGGGTGTGTGTGTAATCAATCTTAGAGGGTGAAAAGTCTCTTTCTCCGTGTAAATGTCGTGTAAATTTTTCATCTCAAGATTATTTCTAATTCTTTTTTCATAAAGACTCCATATACTTTAAATGTATAATGAGATTGGGCGGTAGATATTACCTCTGCAATTATTGTGGACAAATTTGCGAAAAGTCTCAAAATAGAATCATAAATGAATAATTTTTAAATGTTCATATCCCCAAAAACATGGACAGAGTGAGAGAGAGAGAGCATGTATAGTTAAATAGAGTATAGTAGTAGTACAAAATTCTCGAATAAGAAAAGATATATTAAAAAGTATATAAATATTTTGAACGCATAAATTTTCCTCTCTCTCTCTTTTTCTTACCAGTGGATTGGGGTGGGCACAGTTTATATAATGTAAAGTGATAAGGCTTCTTCAGTTCCTTCCATTGCATATCATCATATTGTGTTTTCAGAAAAATGGCAGATTTTCTTTTCCTTGTTGTGTTCCTATCATTTACTCGGACTTTCTCCACAATAAGAGTCTTTAGGTCCCACACACGCATACAGATGCATCCACACACACACACACACTCTACAAACTACCTACTGTATACAATAATATATCTTTTGATGTGTGTAATCTTTTAAATTTAGTATGTAGTATAATGATGACGTTAGACTTGATGTTGAACAATGTGTCAAAACAAAGGGGTATTTTAATTATACACAATATGAGCAGATAAATGAGTAGATTCAGCACGTCGTGGAATAGGAGGGGGTGGTTTTTTATTCCTCACTTGCACTGCGTACTGACCTGTCATCATATTATTTTGACTATTTTTCTTGGCTGAGAAATTCTCGTAAATGACAAGCCCTGGTGGCCCTTGTTGTTGTTGTTGTTGTTGCTGTGGAGGTTGGGGTTGACACAGTCTACCGTCATTGTGATGACCATTCCCACCATTCATCATTATATTGGTTCTACTCATATTATTCATCATGATATTATTATCCGGGTAATTTTTCTGCATTCCCATCTGCATTTGGATTGAGGGTGGAGGAGGAGGGAGACCACAATTAGTTGAGACTATTGTGACAGGGTCACTTCCACGGACAGGTTTTGTGGGGGGTACAGGTTTTTGTATTTGTTGAGGTGGAGATACAATTTGTTGCTGTTGTTGCGACATTATCATCGGATGAAGTTGTTGTTGTTGAGGATTGGCAATGGTTGCTCCGATTGGAGCAACCATTTGATTTGGGATTTGTCCCTCCATCCCATAATGTTGGCTGACCCAAGCTCTCACATTATTCAGACTATGCTGTGTGACTTGTGGTTCTCCTCCATTGGAGACTGAGACTGTTGTTTCGGATCCGGGTGTGGGACAAGGACCATCAATCATGTCACCTTCTCCGTTGATGGGAGGACAAACTGGAGAAGAGGAGGATGGATCAGGGATTCGAAAACCGAGGATTTCATGAGGAGTCGTTTCTTGATCATTATTATTACACTTTTGGGCAATTTGCCATTTTTTCTGCATGACCCGTTGAAGATCAGCTAAGAAATCTTGAGGAGGATCTTCTAATTTTTTTGGGTTATTACTATTGTCATTACTTCCTCCTACTCCTCCTCGGACTATGGATCCAGGATTAAGACTAGAAACTTTTGGATTATTTTGAATTTGATTGGACATTCCGACATTAATGTTGGATGGTCCACTTTGGTAATGATTATTTGTAAGTACAGCATTGTTATTGTCACTTTTTGATGTGGCGGCGGCGGTTGTTGTTATTGTTATGTTGGGAGTTGTAGTCGCCGCTGGAGGAGGAGGGATTACATTGTTCAAATTACTATTACTATTATTGTTTCGACTTTGGAGTCTTTGTGTCAGTTCAGAGGCAAATGAGACTCCCTTCTTTTTCTCCCTTCCAATTGAATTGCCAAGAGTGGATGCAGTTGAATGTGACGAAATATTATTACTATTACTATTGTTACACTTGGTCTTGAGACTACCACCATAATTGTGTGGATAAGGCGATTGTTGTTGTTGTTGTAGAAGGTCAACCAGTGGCGGAGGTGGTGGAGGAAGGAAATTATTTGATGACAACATCATGATTGGACTTTCACTAAGAAGCTCTGGAGGTGGTGGAGGTAAATTTTCATAGTCGAGGGATTCAGGTGACTCTTCGACAAGGGGTGCAGGGGTTTTTCGGGGTGTTGCTAGTGGAGGTTTACCCTGAAGTAGTAGATTATGTCTTTGTTGACTATGGACCACAATATTACTAGTATTATTATTAACATTACTACTATTGTTCAACTGGAGACCAACAACAACTCCATTTTGATTAATTGTTCCAGGTTGAGAATTGACGGAGGAGAGGGAGGAGTTGGAAGATGCTGTACTATTCCCACTTGAACTCCGACGTCTTTGGAGTGTGTGATTGAGACCAATCGAATTTACATCGTTCACGTACAGGTCACCCACGATCGAGCGGGTGTTGATTGTCAATGGGATTTTGGGTTGAAGGACCGGCTGTTCAAATATAAAAAATAGATTTATCTTTTGAAATTCTTCTATTCTAAAATTATTTTATTCATCATATCATTCACACCCTTTACCTTTCTTTTAATTGTTCCACCGACAGGACAGTCACTCTCAAACCCTTCTTCCCTTATAGAACCATTTGGTGTTTGTGGGGTCGGGTGAAAGTTTATCTGCATTTCATCAAAGAAAATTTATATTTTTAGTTTGTCATTTAGAGAAAATTTTGGGAAAAAAATGTAATAACAAAACGACAACTCACATGTTGACCTACAGAATTTTCTAATCGGAGGGGCATATTGTTACTCTGACTATTATTATTAGAGATATGTTGTTGTTGCTGAGCCCTCTCGTCAATCTGGATTTGTCGGACAAGACCGACAGGGACGTCCGGGTCCTTTGTATTAATTTGAATGGGCATGGATGCAAGGGAAACAGATCGACCAAATCTGTCCAGGTCTTCATGAGCAATGTCTTCCATGAGACTCCGATAATTGTCCCACAATTGTCTCTTGTACTGTATTGAAAGAAAAACACATAAAATTATTTATTAATTTGTAAACTTTCTTTCTACAGCGTAAAAAACCACCATGTACTACACTGTACTTACACCACTTTACATCATCATCAATCTTGACAAAAAAATAAGTATAAAAAAGAGGATATTTATTAAAGATTAAATTGTCTATACCTTGGCAATTCGAAGACCCACCATCCACAGTCTGAGTGTCTCTTCATCCTCAGCACAAAGATATTTCATATGTCTATGGGATTTAACTTGAAGACGAGCAGGTTTGAGGACGAAGCCGAATTCTGTCGGTGCTTTAAACTTTTTTCTCCACCCAATCCCTTGGTAAGTCTAACAAAATCCAAAGATAGAGTCAAATGAATATACATCTTACATTAAATAGAAAATAATCCACACACACACATTCTCTCTCTCTCTAATAAATACATATTGAATACGCCGAGAAAGGAAGAGTCTTACGTGTGTGTGTGTGTCCGCGATTACATCACAGACTTTGCGATATCAATCAATGCAAGCGGATTAACATTCCTATTTCTATACCCACTAAATTCCTCCACACACACACACACACACTCACAATTAACAGTATGATTATTATGTTCTCTCCTATGTCAGAGAGAGAAAACTGACAAATCCTTCCCAGTGTAAAAACTTTTCTATTGACTTAATTTTACAAGTCAGCAGTATGAATACTTCACCTCTACAGTTGACAAGAGAGCTCATCCAAGACTCAACATCATTTTTTTTGCACCGCGCATCTTATTGAACGATCAAAACGCAGGGGAGAAAAAAAATATTCTTGTCATATTGTCAAGATGATATAGCCATGTCTATTTCGGCAAAGTCTAATAAATCAAGTACAGCTTTCAACTAATTTTTTCCCGTCGCCAGTTTTGATCCATACAAAATTCACCACAGCACACACACAGATACAGCCTTTAAAATTACAATTCTGTGCATCACACTGCATTTATTTCCGAGTACCAACGTCCCTACCCCTTTTACCCCAAGGAATCAATTCTCAGCAGAACTCTGCAGAGTTGTTATATAAAATGTAAAGACAAGAAAAAAAACAATTTACCTGTTGGTTTAGGTCGATGGTGGCAAGACACACTAAATCCTTGGAGTTGGCATGCATCTTCCCCTTCGGACCTGTAAATCCAATCAATATCATTACCGTATAGTACAATGCACACACATATTGTCCGTACCAAATTGAATGAACATCTGAATGTCATCCACACAACTTTTCCCAGTGTTCACAGTTTATTACGTAATAATGCAGTTCCATGTGGACAACAATCAAAGTAAACATTTTTTACTCCTTCTCTTGAAAGTGATTATTATTTAGGACAGAGTATATATATAGTAGATTGAGAGAGGAGAGAAAAGGGGACTTACTATAGTAAATGCCTGAAGCACGTAGGACAAACATGAATTTTTTCCAGGCTTTTTTCCCTTCCGCTTTGAGATAAAGGACAGACTCAACCTCCGGCACTCCCACACCTTGATTGAAAAATTCATCGATGAGACTATTCTTGGTGTGTTCGTCCATACTTGGATTCCCCTGACTTTCCAAGAAATACCGTTGTGGATTCACGAACATGTCGTACTTCTCATCCCTCTCCACGAAATAGATTTTATTCTTTGAGTCCCGAGTCCACATCAACAAATTCTCTACCATGTTTTCGTGGTCTTCGTAAATCCGCTCTGGAAAATTGAGAGAGAAAAAATGGGATAAGATCACGGAATCATAAATCGAATTCAATCTCTTTCCATTGTTTACACTAAATCCTTTCACAAATCCATTTTTCAATGCTCCTTCATGTTCTAAAGATCAAGTAATCTTTTCAGAGGACACAATGTTTTTTTTTTGAAAAAACTTTCCAATGAAAATATATTATGGGTTTAATTATGAAAATTTTAAGTACCCATATGAAGATGTGGGATGTGTTCCACGAGTGCCCACTTTGGGGATAAGGGTACATGATTCTTGTCTGCCAAGAGTGCCAAGACACGGCCACAAGACATGGACTCCTCAACCATCAAAGCTTTACTACTCCCATCCGGGCTGAAGGCTTTTACGTAAAGTCTTGTCACACTCGCTGCCCTCATCTGGATTTAAAAAAATTTCCCAATAATTAATTGTCAATCAAAAGTACAAAATAATTGAAGGTGAGAAAACTCATCAACCTCATTACAGTTCATTTGTCAAATAAAAACAGACAAAATTACCTTGGCTAGAGCTTCCCGAATTTTCTCTGCCTTTTCATCCTACACAAAAATCCAGATTTTAAATCAAACAAAATGCCACACTCAAAACCTTCATTCTTTTTTTTTACACAACAACAATACAAAAAAATTTTGCTGGAGGAACAAAATAAAAACATTTTAATGTGACAAACGACGATTCAAATTTTCCATTAAAAAGCATACAACACATTCAGAAAGCAGAGAAAAGACCCTTGCGTATAATTTTATAAAGCCAAACTCTCCCAAAGAAGTTCATTCAGATTTTCTTCTGGACCAATTACAAACCTTTCTTGCACAATTGTGTGTGTGTGTGTGCGTGAGTGAGGGGACAGTAAAGCAGAAAATCCATCAAAAACCACACTTTCCATCTAATTTTGAAGAGTGAGTCATCCTATTCATTACAATCCGTACAATCCAATTTCGGGAATCGTAATTATATATACCTCGGATTCTAAAATGGTGACCCGGGTTATACTAGAAGATTTACGGAAGTATAGGCATAGATAACACATGGAACCAAATATTCCACATCGACATCATACATCAGCACACACACACAAGTACAGCATGAGGCACGTTGTTCGTGGGAGGAACAAGGGCACAACACAGGGAATTTTAACAGTTGAGTGGAGTTAGGGAGAAAGACGGAGTAGAAATCAAATCATTGCCCAGGTCCAATAATAAATACCCGGACTGTGTGTATGAGAGAGAGAGAGACATGCACTAGGCATTAAATCATTGAGGCGGCTCTCTCTCTCAGACACACACACATGTCTGTACCATTATCACATATGTATTCTCCCCGTTCAATTTGATTACATCACGCGTCCAAAAAACAAATGATTTATATAGTGTGTCTCGCCAAAAGTGTGAGCTGACAAATTAGAAATGCCTCGCCAAAATAAGCCTTAAAAAGCAATCTTTCTATCACATCAAACAAACACACACACGCTGAAACAACTAGAAAAGCGTCAGTAAAGCACTGATAACTGTACACACACGCATGCACTCAGAATACTTGTGCGTGCCCAAGTCACATAGAAATACTGGAAAAATTGCAGGATTCCTAAATGATGACGGAATTATTACAAACAAAAAAAGTAAATAACGATACAAGGAAAACCAGTGCCAGGACAAGATAATCAGGCATGAAAAAAAGCAAAAAAAGTAAGGGAAAATCCCAACGAACAAAAAAAGGACATGAAGAGGAGAACAAATTTTAAAGTAAACCATCAAAACTTACAGTAATATTTTTTTGAACTGATTCTAATTTTGCGGAAACGAGGGCAGCTAACTACAATCGGAAGAGAAAAAACCAAAAACCAAAAAAATACAAACATACAGGGTATAAACTTCAATTAAGAATCAAAAGACCAGATCCCCAACAAATACGTTTGGTAATACAAATAAGTACAAGTATCAAGTAATGATATTTTGTATGTCGTCATCATTAGTTGTGATTATATAGATAAAACTACTTATTAAATACAAATACAAAAATGATGGTTGGATAAATATGATTTAGAAAAACTACGATATAATCTCATACACTACGATTATTCGAAGCAAACCTTGCAGCCCCAGTATTTACTTACAATTCTAGGTAAATAATACAACGTGGTATATATTTAAGTATTATCCCATTCCCAATGCTACTAATTATCTAAACTAGTCCCGGATTTACAAATCACCAAGAATATCACAAAAAATATAGTAGAAAGATGTCACAAACTTCCGTCCAAAGAATGATCAAATTCAATACAAATTGACAATGTAGAAACCATTTATTTTGTATATTCAAACGAAAGAAAAATCTTACCTCATTTGGACGAAGGACAGAAGGGGGAAGATTCTTAACACAACTTGTTGTACTACTCCCTAATATGAAAAATCATTCGTCAGTTAAGTTTCAAAAATACACAATTTTAATTAACGACATTTCACAATCAAGATCAAAATATTACCACTGCTTGATCCACTCGCAGATAACGAACTCCCACTCGATAATAATGATGCATTATCAGAGAAACCCGAATCATTGTCTGGACTCCTATTAATTTGTTGTAAAAAGAAAAAAATGTCAAATACTAAATAAAATAAAATTGCAAAATTTAAAAAGCCACTGAACATCAATTTTTTTTCTTACGTTTTGCCCCATGTCGTATGTCCATAAGGCGATATGATCCCTTTTTCTTCAGCATCATAAAATGTCCTCGCTCCTTCAGAAAGAAAAAATCAAAAAAGACAAATATGTTCAGTCATATCTCATTTTTCACAATATAACATCCTTCTCATTATAAAACCGACACCGGGAGAGAGTCACCATTATTCTTTCGGACCAACTCTTTTTCAGTCTTATCAACCGACTCGATCCTTTCCTATGAACCCTTCTTGAGAGAGAGAGAGAAAGGATAGACACGACAGAGAAAGAAAACAAAAGGTGAACAAAAAATTAAAACAAATGTCGTTCATCCTACTCCGTGTACATCCAATGAGAAAAATATATTTTAAAAAACTTATCGCTCAACGTGGGTGGAAAATCTGCCAGTCTGACGAACGTAGTTCGGAGGGAATTTTTGTACCGGCTTACACTATATAAAAAGGGAAATTTTCAAAATTTGTGCTTACGGAGAAAATATACCGCAAA
>WJFB01003909.1:0-11552 GCA_009870185.1 Pygmarrhopalites habei | reverse complement strand
CCGGACTAGTAGTAAAAGTAGTTTGAGCTCCAGCTCTTGCTCCTCATTTAATATTAACTGTCCTCAGGATGGACAAATCACACAGACCTTTATGAGGGCCCTTCGAAGGGATCCAGAACGGAGGACTAGTCAAGATGTTCAAGTAATATATTCTATCCTCAGGTAAGGACAATCATTTTTGTGTCATTTATTCTCTAGTCTATTCAAAAATCTGGGTTAAATCTCATGTTGAAATTTTTGACAGTAGTTTGTTTATATTCGTTCATCATGCGTGTCAGCGGAAGTATTGTCGGGCGTTAACTTGTTGTGAAATTTTCGTTCCCTTTCCTTTCCTCTTTGACATTTTAAAATGATTTTTGACATTTAGTGTGTACACCATTACGTGGAAAGGGACATTTTCCCAAGAAAATTTTATATATGTATTAGGAAATCAATATATTGTCAATTTGTCGAGTCTATCCGTACTAAAATTTACCGGATATAATTCTGAAAGGAAAGAGGTATATACTAAGTAAGTGAGTTGGACTAAATTATATTATCTAAATTCCTACACCAAATAGAGTACAATCTAATAATTTTGTTGTTGTATGGGAGCGGAAGTAGATGAGTTGTTATTAATATTATTTTAGGGTCTATTAGAGAAATAGTAGTGTGTAGAAGTCAATATTTTCACAGACACACACACACATTCACTCGTGAAGGAAACAAGCAGTTAGTCAGAGTGTCCTTTTTTAAGTGTCCACTGTCGCTAATGTATATAATAAAGGAGGACATGAAGGTGGAGAAACCACACAAAAAATAATATAATTAATGAAACATAATGAACTTTGACAGATCCTTTGAAAGCCTTCACCGACTGGACCAAGAGACCTTAGTACACATAGCCCAGAATGGAACTTTATTAAATCGGGAAGCAAATGAGATACTTTACTGTCGTGGTGAAGTTTGTAAGTTGATAATATACTACACAAAGTCTAAAATGGAGAATGGAAAATAAAACAGTGACTACATATATATATATATATATTATAATTTTTAGCCTCCAATTGGTTCATCCTTCTTTCCGGTTCGGTTTTTATCGACAACAGCGTGTTCTTCCCCATCACAACGTATGCGCAGTCCTTCTTCCCATCATCTTCCAAAGATCATTGAAATTTTGCAATTTAATTTAATTTCTCTCTCTCCTTTCTTCGTTCTTCCTCCTCTCCTCCTTCCTTCTCCTCCTCCTCCCCCACCTCCTCATTTTTCTTAAGAGAGGGGACAAAGTTGCTAGCAAGTTTATTACTCTTCCAGGTTTGGTCGCCGCATAGGCAATGGAACAAGACGGAACAACGAGTGTTTAATACTTGAAGCGAGTGACATGATCTGCATCGAGTACCTTGAACATGGACAGGTTGCTGGGAGTGAACGAAATTCCACTGGATCAATTGGGAATCGAAATAGTCACTCATCTGACACTTCCTCTGCCTATTCCGGTACTTGTCATATGCTTTCTCAAACTTTTGACTTGTCAAGAATGAACTGTCAATTATTTATAAACTGTATGTATAGGTTCTGACACGATGGGCTCATCAGTTCCCAGTGATGAGGTAGATTTGTCCGGTTTGGTTGAATCGGTTGTTGATTCGGATGACGACGATGATATTGACAGCATTGACAATGTTACTGTTCGGTGAGCTATCATAATCATTTATCGTTTCAGAGAAATATAAGCTTTCTAGTAACAAGAATTAATCTAAATTTCCATTTTTTTTGTGTGAACAGGGACGCTGTACGTGGTGAGTCACACATCCAAATTTACAAAAAAAAGTTTTTTTTGAACAACAATTTTGCATCATGATAGTCATAAGACGATTGACATATTTTATATATCATATTTTTTGACAGAGTGCCTCGAAAAGGATCCATCAGAAAGAAATGAACATGATATTACCGTTTTGCTCGAGTTCACACAGCACCTAGACGCCTTCAAAGGTAAATCTATGATAATGATAAATTTTAAGACATGTCCTTACGGAAAGAGTCATTATAGAAGATGACTGATTTTTATTATTTTCCTCATAGATATGACCATGTCTGTACGAAGAGCACTTTGCACTGTTATGGTGTTTGCTGTTGTGGACCGGGCTGGAACGACGGTTCTGTCTCATGGCGAGGAACTTGATTCTTGGTCTGTCGTAGTCCATGGTTCTGTCCAAGTGACAAAACTCAGTGGGGAGGTTAGCACTATCTATTTATTGTTGTTACTCAATACAATGTCATTATAATATGCAACAAACTAACAATTGAATTAATTGAATTCAGACGGAAATTTACTTTGCTGGAAAATCTTTTGGGCAATTTGGTTCTCCACCAACGATGGACAAACAATTTTTCTCTGGGTCAATGAGGACAGTCGTGGATGATTGTCAGTTTGTTTGCGTCACACAATCTGATTACTATCGAATACTCAAACAGGTTTGGAGCAAACTTCCAGTACTACAGTATTTCTCCCTTCTTGTATATGACTGACCAACTTTTGTGCATCTTCATTATTTTTAGGGTGAAGACAGTCAAGTATTTCACCGTGACTCTCAAGATAGAGTTGTACTTGTAACAGAGCAAAAGCAGATAGACAATGGACTACGGTCCGGTCAGATAGTTATTCGTGGTACGGTGGAACAGCTGATGAATCAACTTGTGACTAATGATCAAACTTCGGTGGACCCCACTTATGTCGAAGATTATCTCCTCACCCAGAGAATATTTAGCTCGGTACATAACTCTTTACACAACTTTTTAGTATTTAATCCAAGTCATTTGTCTGTCTGATCTATCAATATTCAACAATTCTTACATTGAATCAGATCAAAAATTAGGAGAAAGAGGAAATGTACATGAAAAAATTCCGTCTCGTTAATGATATTTAGTCTCTTTGAATTCCAAAGTAAAAAATTAATATTTATTTCTATAATAATTTATGAATCATTTTCATATATTCTTTAGCTCGAACAGCTTGCTAGTAAGCTTGTACAGGTAATACATTAAGATTAATTGTATAATAATACTACTGTAATCAAAAGTATTTATCATTAATCTCAACATTTAATTATCTGAAATAGTGGTTTAATGACAAGAGTATACGGGATAAAGTCACGTAAGTCTATCAGTTATTTTTTAAATACTATACAAGGCCTGTATTTAAGTACATGCAATGGACTAATAATAATATGTATTTAAATTTTTTTATAGTCGGGCAGTCCTCTTATGGGTCAACAATCATTTCATCGACTTTGAGACGTCAAAATCCCTTTTTGGGTTTCTCCTCAAGTGAGACAATTTTTTGTCACCTGAAATATCAGAATATTAAAACCAACGTCGAGTGTTGTCGTGAGTTAGTCTAAAAAGAAATCCTTATAAATATTTTATTTTTATTTATACACTTATAATAGTTTCCAGTCTATGCTCGAATCATGTAAAGACATGTCTGGTTCGTACATTTTTGACATATTACTTGTTTTCTAAATTTCTAAATTATTACTTATAATAATCATGTCCCATTCATCCACAGCATTAGAGTTAGAGTATATAAATGATTTGTTGAAATGTGTATAGGTCAATTGAGACTTCTCCAAATAGCATGTAGTGCCAAATCTCGTCCTCGGCAATTAACACTGACAAGGGTATCCAGGTAAGCCATGTTTATTTATTATGTACAAAAACGACAATACATAGTGTGTATTTTTCACCTTTCAATTTTTATTATCAATTATTTTTGTTGAATTTCAGAGATAACCCTTTACCTTTCAATATTATGGGCGGTGCGGACAACGGTTACGGTATCTATGTTAATCATGTGAGTCTGCTTCTTAATTTTTAATCCGAATGTATGACAATGTCCGTGGTCACAAGTTGTATGAAATAATTGTGTAATTTAGACCTGTTATTCAGCGTTTTAATTTTACTGCTCTTAATATTTTAGGTGGACATAGGAAGTAAAGCCGAAGAACTCGGTCTGCGACGCGGTGACGAAATACTCGAAGTGAGTCTTGTTTGTAATTTTTAATATGTCGTGTTAGTCGTCTATATTAGCAACCGAAACCCATACAATTTAAATGGTCGTGTAGTTCATTCACGTTTTTGTTAGACTTAGTACACAAATATACTAAATGTTACTTTCTGTTCTGTTTTTTCTCCAGACAAATGGACAAACATTTAAATCTATATCCTTATCAAGAGCCTTTGAAATTCTTAAAGGGGCCACACATTTATTTCTTACTGTAAAGTGTAATTTTCTAGGTGAGAAAATTTTCTTTTTATTCTTCACCGTTTCAGGTATCATATGCATGTCGGTATGAGATTATAGAACGACTATGAATTATTTAAATTATTATTTGTGCAGGTTATTTCGAGTGCATAAACAGTACAATCCCATTAATGCCCAATACCTTGCATCCAACGGATCCAGGGCCTCCGCCTCGGTAAGTAGCTTTTTAAATATCATTTTTTAAGAAAATTAATTAATTGGTGCGTTATCGACACACTTAAAATACACTTGTTGCGACTGTGACAATTTATTAATTTAACAATCTAATAATATTCAAAATTCCAGGCAATCTCATTCGTCGGCAATGGCAAAAATCACGTCTGCAATGAAAAATCAAAATTTTATAGGCTCTACATCAAGTAAAGCAAGGTTTAAAAAGGCTCTGGGAAAAATCCACCTGGGACCAAAGAAACCCATTTTGAGTGACAATGATTTACATCTAGGATCTTTGAGCTCAGAGCATCAAGCCCACTATGATGTTCAGTCTAAAATTGACTTTCCAGAAAATGTACTCAAAGTATACAGGTAATATATTGGTTTTGAAATGTACAAGTTGATAAATTTTATGAAAAAAGGTAAAACTTTTTTTATTTTAAACCAAAGCTTGTTACTTTTATTTCAACAGACAAGATCAAAGTTTCAAATACTTTTTGGTGAACAAAGAAACGAGTTCGAGGGAAGTTGTCATGTTGGCTCTACAAGAATTTCCCGATTTGAATAATCACAATTCAAGGGACTATGCTCTCTTCCAGGTTTGTCTTGCAGTTTTTTTATGTCACTGGTTATGTTTGAATGAATTTTGCTCTTTTGTGAATAATGCAGTATTACCAAATTTATATTGTGTGAATTAAACAGGTGTCCGGAATAAATGGAATACTCAAGCATTGTCGGCTCTCCGATACACTTGATAGCCTTGCAGAGAGAATACCTTTAGGAGCCAGGTATTTTATAGCCATTAATAAATTCAATATTATCATTGTTCAATAGAATCTTCCTTGCTTTATATCTAAAATTTCGTTGCTTTGTGCTTAATGTTACAATTTTTCCTATATATTTCTGTAGATATTACATCAAGAGAAATGACTCTTCAGATCCATTAATTCCCACTGAACTCGTGGGAGAATTGACAAAAGAGAGTGAAGTCACATTTCTAAATTTGAATCCTGTTGAACTCGCATTTCAATTAACTCTGGAGGTTAGTACGTTCGTATTTTTTACCTTTCCTAAAAATATTACTGAAATTTGGCCTAATATAACATTCGTTTTACTCATTCATAGGATTATGCAATATTCAGACAAATTGAAATGACAGAATTTATAGACGATCTGTTCAATATTCAATCCCCTTATGGAACGCCAAATCTCAAACAGGTAATATTATATACTATATTTAATATAGTATATTATTTGTGTAAGCACTGTAAGTAGGTTAAACTTATAAGCTGTAGTTTCAAATATGTTTTAGCATTCATGTACTCTTCCTACATTCAAAATGTTTCTATTATTGATGTTGCTACATCATAACAAATTTTTTACAAACAGTTTGCAGAGCTTGTCAATCGGGAAACATTCTGGGTCGTCACAGAGGTCACCAAAGAATTCAATGTTAATCGTAGGGCACAAATCATCAAGAGATTTATTAAAGTAAGTCAGGGTTACGTATTTACAGTAATACATACTATTCTCATGCCCTAAGGAAAGATTATTATTCTTTGGATACTACAGTTTAAATGAAATGAATTTCAATTTATTCTGAAATAGGTGGCAACCCAAACAAGGGAGTGTCGAAATTTCAATTCAATGTTTGCCATTGTATCGGGGTTGGGTCATAATTGCGTGAGTAGGTTAAGAAATACATGGGAAAAACTGCCGGGGAAATATCGAAGGGCTTTTCTGGTTAGTAGTCTTACTATAAGTTAAATACACAAATCATGTTAATTCAGAGAGTAGTTACTACTATTTATTTGCCATTTCCAAATCTTGATGATATTTTTAAGCGTTAAAAATGTTACTTTTAGGAAATGCAAGAATTGATGGATCCATCAAGAAATATGGGAAAGTATCGTAGTTTACTAGCACAAACCACGGGTCATACGCCTATGATTCCTTTTTATCCTGTTGTTCGCAAGGTAAAACAACGTTTATTTATTTTCAAAAGCGTTTTTAATAATGTAATCTGAAATATTATTAAGTTAAATATTCAAACTTATTGTGTTTTTTGACAGGACTTGACATTCATAAATGAAGGAAATTCAACACATATGGAAACTCTAGTAAACTTTGAAAAGGTACAAATTCAGACACATTTGGCGTTGAAAATGACAATATATTTATTGTATGTATTAACTTAAATTTCCTTTTATTTGTCTAATATAACAAGATGAGAATGGTATCACGAGAAATTCGACAGTTAGGTAAGTACTTATACATTTAACGTAATTTCATAAATGCTACTTTTGTAAACAATGTGCAATGTAGATTATGATAACATTTTTTCATTTTCAGTTCAAATGTCAGCTGCACCATTTGACACGTCATCTCAGCCTACGATGGCAGCCATGAATCAATTAACCTCAAACCTCACCACGACCACAGGTAAAATTTTACGTTCAACTAGTTCCCAGATGTAAATTTGCAAATACAAACAGTTGATTTGATATATGTAAATAATAATTTTGTAGGCAGAGGACGGCGAAAGAAATCTCAGGGACCTCCTAATCCCAAAAAGATGTACGAAGAGGCTCATATGATACGCAAAGTTAAAGCCTACATTCAGAGATTACAGGTCATCTATGACGAGAATGTACTATTTGAAATGAGTTGCCAGTGTGAAAATGGGACAGGGATACCGAAACCGAGAGGAAGAGTACCGAGTCCCACACCAAGGTAAAAAATAATAATTCTCTTCATTAGAATAATAATCAGTATAAATTATACTGTATAATGTAGTTAGTTTGTTCTCATTTAATTCCTCTTACAGTACAACAAGCAGTAATAGTTCAGAATCCAACAGAAATAGAAAGTTTGGAACGGGTAGCCCAGGTAAAAAATATTCTATAATTTGGGATCAAAAGTAGTTGATCAGAAATTAACCTACTACATGTGTGTAAATATAGATAATCATGAAATATGTAATAACAAGAAAATTTCTCTTTTCATATTTTAGGAAGTTATCAAAAGTTGTTATCACTGAGTGAACCAAAGACTAGGGTTTATGTAAAGACTAATAGTACAGGCTCGGGTAATAGTGCTAGCGGAAGTCCACCACCAGGGAGTTTGCGTAAGTTCAACTGATCCCCTTATAAATAATAAATTGTATAATTTTAGTATTTAAAAGGAACTGTCGAACGAAAAGTTTTGATTTAAAATGTGCATCTTTTATGGATGTAGGTCGCTTGACAAATAATAATAGCCAACAAGGCATTCAACAAGACAAGCTGCTTCTGAATATTGAGTCTTCGAGCGTCTTACCAGCTAATGTAATCTAAATTTTAGAAAATGTACCGAAAAATGTTTGGATATTTTGTATAATACTTTTTTAATACAAATACAAAGAAATGTATTGCATGTATGTTACATTACATTACGATTAGTTTTTTTACCAGAGTTTGTTGAGAGATTTTTATTGTGAATTTAAACATGTATCGTATTGTGTAATGTACAAAAAAAGAAAATACAAAGAAATTTATATGCACGAATTTTAATCATGAGCGAAAAAGTTTATTAAAGTTTTTTTAGTGTTGAAGGAAAAGTTTTTACTGTACATAAATATGTAATAAAAAGGAGTCAGTGATGTTTCTTATACAAAAACTTCAGATTTAGACTCGAACTGGCATCATTGTCATAATTTTAGCATGAAAGGAGAATTGCAAGCTCTTCTGATCAGATATGAAGAGTAGTATTTTTATATTAAATGCATTCATACGACTTTCAGACAACTACTCGTACTCATCTGTATTTCTCCCATATAGACAGGTTTCAAGATGGAAACGTCTTGAAATATATTTTACTTTTATGCATAATTAATGAAGAGTATCACACCATTTTCCTTCGTATTAACGAAAATTTATTATTATTGAGCGAATATAAAATACAAAAAAACATATTTTTCCTTCCACAGGTGCCATTATTGACTCAGACATAGTACACTAGTCCCGAACGAATAATGGACTATGTATTTTGTGTAGAGTTAGATAGAGATAGTAAGTACACAAAATATAAACAAGAAATTGTAGAAATGATAATATATGTTGAAATGTTTTGATTGTATAAAATCAAAAAGGGCCCTGCGGGGAAAACTAAGAACGTTCCCAGTATACATATTTCGATATACATATATATATACACATACAAATGATTTTATATATTTCGAAAACCTCTGTACTGCAATTTTATTGTTTACATTAATTTAATTTTTTTATATTCGGTGAGCTCCATATTCACATCGAGTGGAGAGTTTGACCGTTTTTGAGGTCTTGTTGTCAACTGTTGCGGTTGTATTACTGTAAATTGGGATTGGTCGTCTTGCGGATTTGAGGTTTGGATAGCTTCCCTGTGAATTAATTTGTATATTAAAGAAATCAATGAAATGATAGTTCAGATTCAGATTCTCGCTCTCAGAAATATGAAAAGTAAATTTTTCAAAATATAAGGTCTGCAGGTCTCTTCCCATATAATGAAAATTTAACATGACCTCACTGTGATCACAATATGATGTACATTTTTCGTGTTAGAAATATTGGATCAAAATTTGTAAACATTTATCGTATGTTTCTTATTTGTGCACCGAAGGAATCTCAATCCTTGACGATACTTGTAGAGTAAACAATTTTTTAAAAAAGAGACGTAGACTAACCTGAATGTGTCCAGGTGCTTATTTTCATCATCATATTCGTACAATGTGTCTGTGAAATATAAATATAAATTCCGCATTGTTGAAATATTCTCTAATAGAAGGTAATTAATTCATTATTGGTAGTTACTTGATTTTCGAGATGGCTGTCCTTGACCTTGGCTTAGAATTCCATTTGACTGTTGATGTTGTGAAGACGATGGGCAACACAACAATGCTATCAGTTCTTCTCTCCTATTAAAAGTAATAATAATATTATTCTATTAACAAACTAATACATTATTTAAAGATTAAAAATATGTGGAACATTTTGCTGATATTCATTTAACCAACAAAAATCATTATAATTACAAATAAATTGTAAGAGTAGTATGATTTCGTCGAGTCTCTGATAACAACCAGTGCTATACATTATATTGCTATGCATAAGTAAACGCCCCTGTGCTTAAGTACTAAGTACATAGACAGTGTATACAAATGATCTTGATAACGTATACTTAAGAGACAGCAGTTTACTATAATCACATGACGTACCTTATAAACCGTCTTCGCTTCTTTACCCATTGAAGTATTTCTTTAGTTCGGCGATTGTACCCAGCATTCATTGCCATGTCCGATAATTTAATAGATGCTTCGACTGATTCTTTGTACATGAAATAAAAACAATTTATGGTAATTAAATAAATGACTCACTGCTACCCATAATACGAACTCTGTACAATAAAAGTCCAATCCACATAATAATATAATCATTACCTTTGTAGAGGAGTGTAGCATCTTGATGTTACAAAAGATAAAAGAAAAAACGGTCATATTAGTATCATATATAGAACACTTTTATATGACTTGTGAATGAAAATTTTTTGACGTCAAGTGTTGAAATGTCAAATTTTCCATTCACATAACTAGACAAATACATGGAGATTGTGATTTTCAACTTTTCAAGTGTTTTCATTTAAATGAATACACAATCAAGACATTAGGAAATAGTTAGACTGTATTCAAATCTTAGTCAAATATTACTAATGCGAGTAATCTAAACGTGCATGTATGATGTAATTTATATGCTGACTTGATGTTCATGTATGCAAATATTTTATGTATTTACATATCTGCGAGTAAAAGAAATTAGACTTTACAACTGAAATACTTATGTACAATCGACATTGTCGAATCCACAATAATAATAATATTTAAATATTTTACCTCTTGCAGCGATTCTGAATGTCTCAGCCCCACGTTGACTCTCACGTTCGACATATACCTATAAAAGTATCAAATTTTTAAAGTGAGTATGCAATCAAAAAGAAGAAATGTCAAATTTTGATGTTATACGATAGCACATGTATGGAATCATATGTAAAATAAGAAATGATTTTCTTAGAAAACTCATCGACAATAGATAAAAAGGATTATAAATATTTTTGATTGAAAATAACCTTTGCAATGGATGTTGCACAATTTTGGAAGCTCGTCCACAATTTTCCATGTGCACAATCAATCTCTGAAGAGATGGATGGATGTTCTGTCTCTTTTTCTTGGTCATCCAGTTCGGACTGTCCTTCAAAATCCTCCTCTTCCATGTTCTTCAGACCTCCCTGTAAAATTTCAAAATACTCAACATGCGAATAGTCTTGATTTTTTTCGATCAGAATACAACAAAATTGTGTCACAAGATTAGAAAAAATGACAAAAATCTTACAAAATCGATTTTGATGGAAACGTCTCCTGGTCTGTACAAGATGATAAAAAGGACTCTTTGAATTCAGCGGTCCTGAGAACCATACAGTAATTTTGACTTTTCAGGCCCCCTGTCCAATTGACCAAATTAAAGATTTGCTGTCTTTCACATTGCTAGTTTGTTTTGACATGTCTAATTAGTATCATTAGTCAGTACTCTGCACACCTTTATCTCTTTTTCATTTCTACTATCTATGTATCCGCAATAAATTTCTCATTTTACATTAAAGTAATACCGTACATATATTATGATTAATATAAACTTACTTATCATGTCCACTGGACATTGCCCAGTATCTTTCTTTAATTTTATTCTATAACAAAATGAAAACACGATAATGATGAATTATATATATAGTAGTAATTTTTTCGAAATTAATGAAGGCTTTTTTAATAGCAGATACGGTCAAAATGGAATGTTGACTTGCTCACATTTTAGTCCCCTCCTTCACAAATGAGGAATTTTTTTAAAGGACAAGATTATGTCCTCCATTAAGGAACAGGAGCAATGCTTGAAGAAAAAAAGGACAACTATAATTATACAATCATTAGTTAAAATATGCTCTGAGACTGAAGGTCTCTCTTTCTCAAAAAAAAATTAGGGTGGGTAATGAGTGATTACTAGTCAGTGGGTTCTTTTTGCAAATAAATGGG
>WJFB01003908.1:0-11553 GCA_009870185.1 Pygmarrhopalites habei | reverse complement strand
TTTGCAAATAACTCCGCTAGATGGCGTGTCCTGGTTGTCCTGATGCGATTTTCGAACTCTCCGTCATCGATTTAGTCTATTCTATTGACAGGACAACCAGGACAAACTGTCTGCCAACTTGACACTTTCAGCAGAATTTCTGCTTTCTGCCAACTTGACGCCCATCAAAAAGTCAGAGGATGAAGAATTTCACAAAACTTTGAAAACATTCAGTGCCTCTTTCAATGATATGACGGCGATACAAGATGAAGTCAAAAAATTGAGTGGGCTGCTAGATTTGTCGCATATGCGTGTAAGTTTCTTAATTGAAATTATGCAAGCATTTGATTGGGAAGTATTTTTATTTAAACAAGTGCTTTGTATGTCTAGGATGAAATTGAAGGATGTAACCGGGAATTGGAGGAACGCAAAAACAAGCTCAATCTGGATGTCAAATTGGGTGTACGATTCCAAGTACGTTTCTCATTCTCTCTTTCTCGTTTCTCATTCTCGAGTATTTGTAATACGCAGTAAATCATTTAAATTAGTCGACCATGCGACAAGTTACAATGGGATTTTGCATTTTAGGTCTCTTGGTTAATGCCTTCAAGTAAGCACAAATCTTCCTTATTTTACTGCTTGTGATGAAGTGTAGCTGGGTGAAACTTTCACAGTGAAAGTGGGAAGTATGTGTGAAGTTGGGAGGAGGTCTCCATTGGGAAAGGAAGCTGTGAGTGGAGTACAGTCAACCTGGGTGGTCCCCCATGGGAAAGAGGAATCTCGTATGCCAGGGATAATCTACAAATAAAATTTCTTGGCTGCAAGTCTTTCTCATTGAAGGACCACCCAAGTTGACTGTCCGTTCTCAATGAAACCTCTTCTGCCCCCCACACATTCCCCTTTCCCTTTCATCCTTACACAATTTCACAGCTGCAACAATAAAATCAATTAGAATGGATTTTATTGACTAACCTATAATTTCTTGATGTCTGTTCAGCTGGTGGTCATTTCGTGTACAATGGCTCCTCACCAAGTACGCCTATTAAAATATTAATGTCCGAGTTCATGTTAAACATGGTAAGCGTAAATTTGAAAAGTTGATATGAAAATTTTGATGGAAATTAGTTCCACCGTGTACGAGCAGAGGATTTACAGTGGTACTGGAGACTCCAGTGACAATATCCCATGAGCAGTTTAAAATCATGTCATCCATCAGTCAACCAAGTGACGGAGAGCCATTAGGTCTGTTCTTAACTAATCTTACTTAGTAAAAGTATCTGCTTGGAATTTGTAAATAATTTTATCCTGGAATGATCTCAGACAATTGTCTTCCGCCATTGGCCAGCGCTTCCGAACGGCCAGTTTGGTACAGTAAAAAGAATCTTCAATTCATCCTGGATGACTCTGTCCACATGAGGAGCAAGAAAAGAAAGAAGATAAAGGAAGAAGGGAAAAAAGGGATTGGGTCGTGTTTGAGTGTGAATCGTTTATTGCATTTGTTATTTATTGTGACTATCATAATTATTGTGAGTAAAGTGACGACAGAAATCCCCACTCCATGATATTTGTCAATATTCCTCTTTCTCTCCTTCTAAACTCCAAACTAAATGTTGAGTATTAATGTAGGCGGAAATTAACAAAAGTATCCATGTCTTCAACACATGTTCCTCACTTCCCATAACCTTCTGTAATAGAAGTACCATCATATAATATTGTAATTGCCAGATAAATTGGATATTCGTACTCCAAGAATTTAAAAACATCTCATTATAAAGGAGGATACGAAAATGGCTCAACGCAAGTACTCACTTTGTATCAATAGATAGGGAAATCAATAGATATGTCTGCAAAGAGTCTTTGCCAAAGACATGGAAGTACTTTTCTAAAATTCTTATCCGTAACGAACTATTCAACTAAATGGCACAGAGAACTTCAATGCTAAGATGGTAACAAAATTATTACCATTTATGCGTGTGCAACATCATTTAATTGTCATCCTCCAATTTGACGTGAATTGTCGTCGTGAATAAGCAACCCATTCGCTGAGCGTCCCTCACAACAGGAAATCAAAATGATATTCTGTGAATGCTCTGCATTTTGTGTGTGTGATTTTGAATATCCCGATTCCCTAGCACACTTTCAGTTGAATGATTCCATTTATTTTGTCTGCTACCACATTATCCTCATGGACTCCACTACCCAAATTCACAATCCGCCAAAGCCAAATCTGACGAAATATTTTTGAAACTTTACTAGTAAGTTCACCCAAGACAAGCTAAAGAAATGCATCTTTTCAAAAGTTGTATCATTATTTTTTCACAATAATAATTGTAATTTTAACAAGTCAAGTGGAGGGAAGACAGTTTTGCAAACATTTAGCCATCATAGTATTAGTAAGGAGAGTATGGATTATTTAATGAATATCGTAATATCTTCAGTATACGGATATCAGGCTCAACTAACTCCTTTGTTAGTCCAGGGGGAGTCCTGTACGCAAGTCACTATCCTTGAGAAACAAAAGATGCTCTTAGGATCTTCCACCATTTTCCAGCCAAAAGTTAATTTGATTTCCTCCACTCTCCTTACATTCACGTCATCTCATTTCATTCTCAAATTCTTCTCTACATGCAGCATCGTCACTTACCACTTTCCTATCCTCAATTCCTCTCTCCAGGAAATCGACGAGAACTGGGTAAGTCATATTCCCGGTGGGAATATCAAAAGTTTTCATTTCTTCATCGACTCCCACCAACAATCTTCATCTTTCGAATACTGGCAGACATTTTTCCTCCGAAGACTGTTGAACATTCTGGTTATTCAACCTTCCAGTAATTTCCACTGGACTCTTTTGGTTCCTACATGTACAAATTCTGTTCAGTCAAAACTGTCCTGCATCAAGAAGGTAAAATTTAATTTCAATTCAAAAGAACGTATTCCCGGGGAAAATGTGAATTTGTTCAGAAATACTTACTGGAAAGATTGGCAAGGATCTCCATTTAAAATTGGAGCACCAGACATCAGTGCAGTTCAATCTGCCAAGGAAATTGAGATTTATCGCACAAATCGACGATTCAATTTCCAGGCTGTTTTAATGACTGAACTCGTCGACATGCTAAACACTTCTAGAAAGCCAGACGTCATTCCTATCGACATATCACGTGGTTTTGGTCACCCAGTCAAGGATCCCCAGACAAATCGAATGGCGTGGATTAGTTACATTGGAAATATATTGGAAGAGAATATCGACATATCTTTGCCCTTTTCCCCTTACGAGTATCAATATTCCATCATTTTGATGTCCAAAGGGGTCATCTACAGTCCCTTAAAGTTTTTTACACCCCTCCCCAAGAGAACGGATGTCACGCTCTCTTTTCTCATCGCTCCCTTCGATGACACTATCTGGGAAGGGATCGCAATCTGTATTGTGGGTAACGTCGCCATTCTCTGCGCCCTCGTGCGGGGAAACCACTTCATAAAGAAGAAAGTGAGTTGCATTCGGATGGTTCATTATATCATGGCAAAGATGATGGACTTTCTCAAAGTATTGATGGACCAACCAATCTCAGACAAAGTTTTAAAATTGGACCAAGGCACGTGGACAACCCGCCTCATTTTCTTTATATGGTTGTTGAGTAACAATGTCATTGTAAACCTTTACAAATCGACTGTGGTGGCCATTCTGGTGAAACCGGTCGACGTGAGTCCACCCGAAACATTCGGTGAATTAATCGAGTCGGATTTCCACATCAATTTTATTCTGTACAAAGCATTCGGGTTTGAAGAGCGTCTGGGTTGGACCAAGAAATTGAAGTATCCCGTGACCGATTGCAGTGCGTCTTTCAATGAGGTCAGTTTGTATTACATTTTACAATAATGGCTTCAATAGAATGAGAAAAAATTTGAAAAAAGTTAGGCAAGAAAAGAATTAATGGAAATTTTAATGTAAAGAATTTTTGTTTTGAATTTGATTAGTGTCTGCAGTCAATCTTGGAGGGTCAAAATGTGTGTGTCTTCGTCCACAACTATTTGTACCTGCAGGCCCCAAAACATTTGATTGACTCACATGGTCGGATCCTGTTCCGAGTGTCCAAAGACGCCATCATGGCGACAGTCAGCTCTCTTGGACTGTCCCAACGAAACCCACAATTAAAACGTAAAACTTACTATTTTAATATGGTATTCCGTATAAAGTTTTAAGAAAGGGAACACAAAAAACTTGAGTGACGTCATACTAAACATTTCTGTTGATAATCAAAGGCGCACTGGACCGGATCGTGGATTTGATAATAGAGGGTGACTTGATTGGATACTGGACTAACATGCAATTTCATCAAACTGCACTGCATACTGTACATCGCAAGAAACAGGAGGAGAATCTGGAGACCCTAGGAACCGAATTTGATGACCCAGATGATAAGTTGGTGAATGAGAGACTCATGCTGTATCCTCTCATCATCTTGATTGTCGGATTGGCTGGAGGCATTCTCTGTTGTCTTGCAGAGAAATCAATTTACATCATTTTGCAATAATTGCATTACAAAAGTAACTGCTAACGTTGTGATGAATTCTATTGAGCTATCAATGATAGCCTATCATCCTCTTTCCGCAAAATTATAATTGAAACGTTGAGGAGATTGTCGTGGTTAATTTAATAACTGCAAATCCAAGTAAATGCAAAAGATACTGACAGATTTACTGTAAGTTCACACAAGTTGATGTATTTTATTTCTATTGATAATCTTGTGACTTATAAAACTATTTCCTGTCGTCGATCGGATAAATACAGGATTGGCCCTATTCCCCAATTTATTAAAAATTTTCTCGAACAACACCAATGCTTTCATCTTCCTATTCCTCAAAACTTGAGGTTCTAGTGAAGCAGCAGAAGAATTACTGGTTGTAATCCGTCGTTGTTGCCGCTGTCTCCGTAAATCTTTCAAAGCGGCTAGGATTTTAAGATGGGCTGCATCAAAATTGAAATCAATAACCAAATTAAGTAATCTCTACTTTTAAAATAAAATTTAAACATAATATGTTATATATGTAATATATTATATTGAAATGTACCTCTGCTGTCTCCACCGGTTGTGAAGCTATGCTGATTCATTTTTTGAACTTCCTGCAAACTCCCTAATGCGGAGAGAGCGGGGCTGAGACCAATTTTATTACGACGAATCCCGTGCTCACTGAAATCCATACCTAGCAACTCTTGCTGTTCCGGCACTTTCAGTGGTATCACTATATTTATAAGCTGCCCATACGAACAGTGCAACTCATTAGTTAGTTGTAATGAGATCCACTCATAAGTGAATGAAGCAGCCAACAATTCATAAGCAATTATTATTACCGAAAGAATAATAAAAGTAGAAAAGAACGACCATGTCACAATACAAAAAATTGCAACGAGTTGAACACCCAGTAAATAAATGGAACCGCCTGGAATTTTGAACAAATGAATTATTATTGCAATTTATGATCCACACAAAGTTTATCAAATGCCTTATTTCTAGGCAAGCTAAAACACCAGCTGACCTTTCAAAAGTCCTTTTTGTCCTTTCATCACTCCCACCCCTAGGATCCCGTTATCCTCTACAGCAAACAAAGCGACAGAAAGTAACCCCCACATCCCGCCAAATCCTACAAAATATTTACCAGGCAGTTACATTACAATATGATTTTTCATTGTTTCTCATAGAATTGTATCGCAGAAAATAGAAAAGAAAAATATGCAAAACCATGAACGGCTGTTGCCCCAACGGGATCGTCAATCTTCATCAAATCCGGTACAGAATTCCCAGCTAGAGCAACAAGAGCCCCAATCACTCCCGTCAGAAACGCTTCCGGTGTATGGAAAACGGAACAACCACCTGTGATAGAGACCAAAGCTCCCAATATCGAGTTCACTATATCCATCACACTCAACGGCCGGCGGGGTTTACAAAATCCCCAGATAAACCCAACCAGTCCACCACCAATGGAAGCTATTACAGTATTAACAGCAGCTCTCGCTGCAAATTTCCATTTGTCCTGCGAAACTCCGTGTGAACTCGCCTATTTAAAAAGAATCAAATTCAAGAAATCTCGACTTAAAAAAGTCCGATGTACGTTTAACAGGTGTTTTTAAAAAATTGTCCTTACAGAATTATGACAGAAGAACGACCAGAGGATCAGATTCAATCCTAGAAGAACATTGAAGGGGTTTCCTGGGAATGGAGCTTCGTAATCAAAATCATAGCGACCAAGTCGTGGACCCAGCATCCAAGCAGCCAAAAATGCGGCTGATCCACCAGCCAAATGAACCGAACCTGACCCCGCAATGTCAATCACTCCCAGTTCATTCAAGAATCCTGTAGGGTTACACACCCATCTTGCTTGAACGCTGTATGTGAATGTAGCAACTACAAAATTGGAAGGAGGAGAAATTGTGTTTCATTTCGCCTAATAAAAAATCTGAAATGAATAAATTAGAAGACTCACAAAAGCAGTAAATGCAATAAGCTTTGAAGTTAACCCTTTCCGCCATTCCCCCTGAAGTTATCGTGGCCGCTGTCGTCGCAAAAGATAACTGGAAAAAGAATAATGTAAAAATGTCTCCCATCCGTTCGATATTTGGCGAGTCAACTGCGTAGTCACCAAGTCCAAAAATGGCTGAAGATCCTTTCCAACTGCCATAAGTTATCCCATAACCAAATAACCAGTAACTGAAACCTCCCAGAATTAAGTCAGCCACATTCTTGAGCATTATATTAGTCTCGTTCTTTTGCAGAACAATTCCACACTCTAAGAGACCGAATCCAGTTTGCATGGTGAAAATAAGGAAGCCACATAGTAGAACCCAAGTAAAGTCTGCAGGGCTGAATTTGTCGGTGTAGACTCCGGCCGTTGAATTGAACAAAGTCATGTTCATCTTATTCTCGCTCTTTCAGCTCATCTCCCAATTTTTATATGATTTTGATAATTTTTTTGGTTTTCAATTTCACAACGAAATTATTGCAAAAGAGAATACAAAGTAAATTTGCCAGCAGAAAGAATGAAGCATGGTCTTTGATGTCGCTCACAGAATGTAGAACAAATAATGTGGGACAGTATGTTGTCCAAGGTTAAGGAGTTTGAGTTGTGGGATCAAAACAAAAAACAGTGAGTCAGTCATCATAACACACACAAAAGTAGTCGACAACTACACACTACTGTAGTGTGTCATTCAAGCAAAAGTGGGAACTAAATATTTGAACCGACATCATCTTTCCATTTGTGAGTTCTTCGGAAAGGTCGCGTCATATGAATCAAATGCTCAATCAATGTCTGTCGAGTTGAACGTCGGATTGAATTTCCACGGAGCGGAGGAAGCAAGTCAGTCACATTTGCACAACAATTTTCTCGAAGGTTTAATGCACGGAAGAGTAATTTGGGTCAAAAATAATTTGTTAAATTTTTTCATCCATTTTATGCAATGCAAGGAGGGAACTCATATCATGTGTACCTTCTACACTGTGTAGTCTACACAGCCCTTCTTCCCAGTCTAAAATAAGACTCCAATGCCAGACTATCATAATTATAGCATGACATTGAAGCGAGGCGTGGTCGTCTGTAAATTATTAGAAGATGACAGGTCAAAACAAACAAAAGAACAGGTCGTGGTCGTCCATCTCTCTCTCATAATTCAATCATTATTCTCTTTTCCACAGTTGCAATGTAGTATTTTGAATAAATTGAACCCAACACCAGAATTTATATGGCTAATTGATTTTTAGTGTCATTTACAGCTATACAATTTTTCCTCCGCAAATTTCCAAAGTTCAACTGTACAAACGTTCACAGAAAAACAGCAAAATTGTGACGCCACTCAGCGTACAATAAGAATAGAGTACAGATTTCAATATGGAATTCTTGAACGTCGGCAGTTGTTCACTCTTCAACCGACTGACATGATCCTTCCAAAATACTGTCCACAATTTCTTATCCCTAGGCAATTTAAATTTCTGAATATACCAAATCTTTTCCATATCCCCCACAATCCGCTCCCAAAAAATATGAATCCCACTCGCCAAAAATCCTCGAAATGCCTTTATTATTAAATCCAAATTTGGTGATGTAGCTGCCGTCGTGAGAGGAGAAATCATAATTTCGTTGCGAATTAAATTCAAATTTTTCTGGAAGATGATAGGAGCGGTGGCTTTGTGTGCTTCCTTGTCTGCTGCATAAATGAGTAAAGCTGTATGCTCATCGTCTGTCGAATTGTCATACAAATTATCGTAAATCAATTTCACGTCATCTTTCGCCACATTTCCTTCCGTTCTATTTGTAATGTACGACAGGATTTCTTTCACATGATGAATGTTTGATTTGAATTTAAAGTTCAGAGCAATCAAATCTTGCAACTCCAATTCAGCTTCCTGCATAGAAGGCACAATGATTGTACTCTTGATTTTGCAAAGATAGAATCGTCTGATGAAAAACACGAAAAAGATCCACACCAAGAAATTCCATCGAGATTTGATTTTCCGCGGGATCTTCGTCTGAGAAATGAACGGTCGCAGTACAAAATAAATAGACTTTTTCAAGCTCAATTTCAGGCCAATGAAATGAAGGACAAAAGCAGTGATTGTACTGCCACCCAGAGACAGCCATGCAAATAATGGAAATGGCCGCCAAAGTGTGCCAAAAAAAGAAACCTGCGAGCTGCCATCGGAATTTGGGTACAAAATGGCAAAAGCTCCATCTCCCGTCTTTTCCAAATAGTCGAAAGTTGGGGCACTCGCCAATGTAGCGCAGTTAACACAATTTGTAGCTAAATAACTGCATCTTTTTCTCATAACTTTTGGGTACGGATATCCATATAGAGGAGCCAACGTAAGAGAAATGTTAAGATGGACTGTCAAATCATACTTTAGTTTTAAGAAAACGAGAGCGGTTGATTTCAAACTTGTGATGTGGCGTGCTTGGAGTTTTCCAAAATAATTTTTCATGTCCGTGTCTTCTGGGAATCCATGATCTTGGATGTAGAATTGACCACAGAATATTTTTGAACGAGTGTGGGCAATCGTGTTTTGCAGTTGTTGCCTGGAAAAGAGTGGGAGGTTTGAAATTTGAATATTTAGGGGCAATATTCTGACGGAAGGTTCATCATCTTCGATTGTAACGTGTAAGAAATAGATTCGATTAATTTGCATTCGAATATCGATAGTAATTTGGAGGAGAGTGATGGGGAGGAGACAAAAAAGGGAGGAGACGATGACAGGGTCAATTTGAGAGTGCGAAACTGTTTCAAATTGTTGCAAATTCTGAAGGATAATGAGAGTATCTTGGATGAGATCAAATTTCCATATTTTGGTAGTACAAAAATTGCGAACGAAACGATTTAGTGGTTTTAGAGATGAGTTAATGTTATTAGATTGGGGAGTGATGAATAAAATATGGATTTTGGATCCATCAGCGAACTTCGAATTAATTTTTAAGTGAGATGAAGTTTTATTGTTGGTGTGAATATTTGTAGGTGTTTTCATGCTGTGGACTTGGGGGACAAAATTATGAAGGATTTTGTTATCCCGATGAAAGGAGTAGAGAAGAATATGACAGTTTTGAAAAATTTTAATAAAGTTGTGCAGCTTTGGTTGCTCATCTTGAAAATATGACTTGATTTCTTGTGACTTTGAATACTGAATGAACTGAGTCAAGAGTAAAATAATTGTGAGAATTGTTTTGGGTAAGTTGCGAAATGATTTGAGTGTCATTTTGACTAAAGTCGTATTCGAATATTAAGGTAAAATAAATTCTATTTCAACTAAAAATGTCGTCAGTTACGTTTTTAAGGTAGGCCGAATTTTTTTGTGGAAAATTTCCACTGGAAATTCGTCTGTGGGAACTTTATTGAATTTATTGTTAGGCTGCTATAATCTTAGTGCAAAATGGTATTTAGAAGGCGACAACTTGAGAAATACAGAAGTTTGGGAACATTTACTCAAGATTTTCACAATGCATGACATGCCATTATATTTTTCAATGACCTCTTCTCACTTTATTTGTGAATTACAAATTGCGATCAAACATACAAATTGAGACAGATGATCAATAGTATTGATTCAATACTTAGCAAAACAACATTCAAGCCTTCAAGTTCAAAGTTCAAGACAAATAGTTTAAGTACTCAATTGTCTGAACGTTCCATTTCAGGAACAAGAGAAATCCAACTGATCGGAACGTAACTGAAGCAGAATACCAGTCCACAGCACACGAATGCGCACCAATGTTCTCATTACCTCTCCTTATCTAATTTTTACTATTCTGCATGACAAGAATACATTAATTATAAATCCTGTTCTATGTTTTTTAACTACACATGTAGTTAAAAAACAGTAGTTCCGTTTGTCCATCACAAAACCTATCGTTCATCAATCAAATCCCCAACACCCAGCATCCCTGATAAGCGATATCTTCCAAATTTGTGTGTGATCCATCAAATATCTTGTCAATCAATCCTGGACATTACCACATACAAACTACTTTTCGGTCTAACAGTAAACCATCAAATTAGCTACAAAATATTCCGAACCAAGAGTCGTGGTTCTCAAAAACTAGAAAATCTTTCTTTTTCGTTCAATTTACATTAAAACGGAAATGCGTACTAGAATCCCTCTATTTTCCGTCGTCTTAATAACGCTCCTCTCCTCCACAGTAGCCCAAGTGTACCTCCGCTCCGATGGAACGACCTCTGACACTTACGAGCTGATCAAAAGTGTAATGGGAGCCAGGAGTGCATCTGAAGTTCCTGACTGCCATCATAATCAAACTCACATCTGGCAAGATTTTGACTCGGAATTCAATCACACTGTCTTCCATTTCAGTGCCCATATCGAAGAAGATGACGACGCTTGTTGTTGTGGTTTCCACGATAGACAGAGGACAGAAATTCGTCCCGACTACGGAGATTTGACAGCCTACTTCGGTGATAGTGTTTCTTACTCCTGGGATTTTCGATTGTCTGGAGATTTTCAAGTGTCTTACCTGTTCACTCACGTGTCTCAAATCAAAGCAGTTGGCGGGAAAGATTCAATGCCTATTGTGACGACACAACTTTTGAAGACAGAGGATGACAAGGATCTTCTCATGATCATACATATGGACGGGCTCGCTTTAAACTCAACAACTAACGCTACAACCCTTGCTTCGATTGATCTGGATGAGGTCAGAGGTCAATGGATTCATGCTGAGCAGTCTGCAACGTTTGGGTGGGACGGAGCTTATGGGATGAGAATGACGAGGAAGAGTGACGGCAAAGTTTTGGTGGATGTGAATGAACCAGCCATCGAAATGTGGAGGTAATTAATTCTTCTATAAAGTTTAATAGCCTGGGGCCGTATTCTATATACCTCTTAAGTGCAAACTCCCACTTAAGTGCTGCACTTATGTGGACCGGGGAAAAATCGGTATTCCATATCGAAATTAGTGTTCGGTTCCCCTTGTTTGAGATTGTGTGTGCATGTGTGTGTCTCACTCAGATGAAACTCACAGATGCATAGTCACAATATAAATAATATTTATATATACATCTCAATCACACCTTTTCATGTGTTGTGA
>WJFB01003907.1:0-11556 GCA_009870185.1 Pygmarrhopalites habei | reverse complement strand
AAAATTTTTTTATCATCGAGTCAAGTGAAGAATCGTTTATTTAATTTCTAACAGTTTCATCCACTCGCAAAGTAAAAAATTTGCAAAAAATTACACAGTTGCTCATTTTTACCACATTTCTGTTTCTACCACAGCCGGACCCTGATTAATTTTTACTTGATAATTATTACATGTCTCATTTTTATTGTGAGTCCACAGTCGTCAAATGAACACAAATTCTCTTCAGACAAACTTCTCACCACAACTGCAATACACACACACACATAAACACCTGCACCTTCAATATTCATCGTCATCAATTAGGCTGGCCGAGTAAGCGTGAATAAAATCAAAGCACACACAACACACACACGCAGTCACCTCATTGTTACTCATGCTTTTTTATCACTCTTCATTTTTTACATTAGTCGTGTCGTGAAAAAAACAATAGTCTTGACTTTACAACCAGCAATTATTATTACTGTTCTTACAAAATGTAGTGCACACACACACACACATCACACATACAACAGAGGTGTACAGTCCGTCTCACATGGGGTGAGTCACCCTTGCATTCATAACCAAAAAGAGAGAGAGAAAGAGACGTGTCTACTTATTAAAGATCCACATTCATTTATACTCGCCAGTCCCAGTCAATTTTTCCCGTTGGCTACCTTAAACTCTTTGCAGTTTTAAAACGGCCAAAGACTTTGCCTATTAATAAATACAACAATGGATCTCCTCATTCTCCTCCTCATGAAACCAAATTCAAATCTCCCCCTCCTCCTTCCCCTCCTCAAACTCACTTTTGGTGAGGGGACATGGATTCAATCAAAAATGATTTGATCGGGTGGGATTATGTGAAAGTTGATAATCAATTGTTTGACTCAGTCAGACATGACGTGTACTCCTCACTGTTGACATCTCAAGGCCGGTTTTTCTCCTCCTCCTCCTCCCCCTCCAAGTGTCTCCTCACAAATTTAAAGGGTCAAACTAACCGCACTCAAAGGAATTAATCACATTTGTCCCCTCCCCTCGTTTTATGTCGATGAAATGTCCACATAAAACACACACACTCACTCTCTCTCTCTCTACACCCTCCATACAGGGTGATGTGTGTGTAACCACACGTATTAATATGCACGTTACACATTTGTGTGTGTGTTGGAAAGATTAAAAAATTGTTGCATAAACGTAAAAAGCAGGATGCAAGAGAGAGAGAGAGAGAGAGAGAGAGAGAGAGAAGGGAATGGCCCGTCGAATGGCATACTGTAGTAGTGGATGTAACAATGAAAGAGAGAGAGAATCAGATGTGTGTCAAACAATCAAAGACAATAGAGAGAGAGAGAGAGAAGAATGGAATGATCCCTTCCATTTCTAAAAGATATTTATAAAGGGAAGACAATGTAAAAGAATTGGGACCGCCAGTCCTTTTTGCGGCTTGGGATAAACAACATTATATTTGTGAACACACTTGTTAATTATCTTTGGACACACGCACACACACACACTGGGGAGTGGAATATTTTTTAAAATGAATTTTAATTTTTCTTTGACTCTACTCCTCTTCACCTTTTTGAACTTGTTCAGTGAGATGAAGGGGTGCAGTAGTAGGAACCCTTTTGCCTTCGATTCGGACTCGAGAGGGAGTTTTGGACAAGTGAGACAATTCCAACCGATACAGCAACAACAACAACAACAAAATAGTATTTATCCATTTGGATTGGACACTTCTGATGGGAGGTATGCCAATTTTAAGGGACCAGTGCAAGGACTTCCGGTTGGACACGGCGGCGGGAAATATGGTATGTCTGTTTTCAAAACAGTGTTTTGAACCCCTGATTTGGTGTAGCTTCATAATGTTTCTAAAAAAGATTGGTCATTGGAGTGAAATTTCAAGAGGAATTTTGTTTTTGTAAAGGTGGATTTTAATTGGAATTTTTTTTGCGAAATTATAGGAGCAGCCGATTGCCTTTTGTGTGAGGAAACAACGACGACTTAAATTTTAGTGCAAACACATGAAAAAATATTTAAACAGTATTAGTGAACTTGGAAGGAATGTACAAATTGTATTTATTTTGTCCAGTTGAACTGGACAGGATTCACATAAATAAATGGAAAAACAGATTAAAAAATTTTTAAATTGGTCTACAACTATTTTTCATTCGTTTTCATTAGTTTTCACATCAAAAACTGTGTCACGTGTTCATACTTTGAAATTTTATTACAAGTGTCAAAGGGTTTGACTCAAGCCCAATTTTGTTTCATAAGAAACAAAATTTCGGAACCAATTTTGCAGGCATGTTTCAAAATACAAAATCGGAATGCGGATTTGTCAAGCAGAGACGCACAACATCGGCAGGGGTGACTGGACCATCTGTCAGCAATTATGTCAACCATCAATATTCTCATTGTTGAAAATTATGCGAAAGATTAGTACTACAACAATCAGGGATCATTCAAGGGTAAAAGAGTCTTGAAAATGTTTCTCAGAAAATGAATTGGGATTTTCGAGGTACCTTTCCTCAATTTTTTCCTAAGTTTTCGTATTGAGGCCTCATTTTCAGCATTTCAAGACCCTTTGACTAGATCCTTTGGTTACAGGGGCCCTGGACAATCGCTCAAACAGCCCTTGTGTGTACATGACCCTTATAGCGGTACAAAAACTTACCTAGTTCAAACCAGTCGTGATTCCCAGCGTCTTTCCTGGCAGACTTGATTGCATTCTTGACGGCAAAGAAGACGGTCACGGTCAAACAAAGTGGAGTTTCTCCAACAGCTACATTCGCAAATGTGGACAAAATCACACAAATTAATCCAAGAAAAATATTTTGTTCTTCCGCTTGTAGGATAATTACCTTTTGATCTTAAGACGCCATGAGGATTCGTAGAATTTTTGATTACAGTCACTCTCATGTCTTCCGGGACACAACCAGGGAATGGTGGTTTGTACTCCTTCAATTTCATCAGAACAGGCAAAACAGCAATATAAGGAGACTACAAATTCATTTTTAAAAGTATTAGATAGTATCAAAGAACCTCACCCAAGTATTCCTAGTCAGTAAACGACCCGTGTCCGTGTCAAAAATGATTTTTTCTCTAGTCCAAAGTCCAATACCCATCACGGTGGCTCCTTTATTTTGTTTACAGAATTGTACAAGAGAAAAAATTCGAAATAGTTAACATTGTAAGACTACCCCTTCTCTGTCTTCTAAAATGGTACCGGAAATAATTACCTTCAATTTGCCCAATATCAATTTCTGGACTCAAACTTTTCCCTTTCAATGTAAAAGAATCATAATTTTAAAGATTTTTGCTATATTGATTAGTTATCTTGATATTCCGTTCCTAGTTCCTACCAACATCCGCGTAAACGTCAAGACGTACAATTTTGAATTCCCCGGTCAGAACATCAATCTCAACTTCAGTCACCATCCCACCATATATGTCATATGGCTTCACTGGATCTTTCGGATTGTACCTGTCATTTTGAAAAGATATTGACAATCACAATTTTTATGCAAAAATTTTGCACATTTAATGTAGTGCATAAATTGATGCAATCAGTTTTGCTAAAATAAAGAGAAGCAGTCTCACAAGTGAAATCCTGTCAAATCGACTCTCTCGTCATAGCACTTTTTAATCAATTCCTCCCATCCCAACTCTACACCATCTTTTCCTTTCCTAAACGGTTCTATTTTCTTCAGGATGACATCACACGCACGCAAAGCTCCCTATCAAAATAAAAAAGTCATGCATGGAACCACATTAATTATTTTCCAAAATACCTTTTAAAAAATAATCAAAAGATTTAACGAGGGTTTGTACAAAGCAAGTCAACTCGCTGGTGACGAAGCCGGAACTGTCAGAACAATTTATCCCAATAAAATTGTTTGTCGGTTTAATCACAATCTTGGACAGTGGGAGACCAAACTTGTGAGCTACAACTTGAGCAACCTGTAAACAATTAATCAATCAGTTTTCCCTTCCTCGTCTAAGCAAAATATATTGGATTCGAAGTGAGTCAAAAAGTAAAAAATATTAATGACCTTCGTATTGAGTCCTTGACCTGTGGACAGAATTGTCAAGTGTTACATATTTTTTTAACATCAAAATTGAAATTGAGACTGCCCTCAGAGATTCATATTATCCACGCAATAAGGATTGGTGTGTGTGTGTAATCAATATTACTAACCCATTTCAATTGCTCCATGCCGTACACTGACTGTCCCTTTAAATATGTATAAAGAATAAAGTTAAGTCCAATCCAACAACTTTTCAATTTATTTACTACCTTTTCAAAAGGTGTCTACAAAATCTGACAATCTGCTCAGCTGAACCACACTTTTCTTGTAGGTTAGTGTATTACTTGGTTAGAAAAAGATTTTTAAATGAATTTAGAATTTTTTACTCGTCAGATTTTGTAGAGACAGAAAAATTATTTGCCTGAAATTAATGTAGTGTTTCGAATGCTTACCGTCTTGATGATGAATCCCCACGAAAACAGAATATTGAGTACTCTCGAACGCTTTCTCACACCTACAAAAGCGAACATTAATTCTTTTTCACAAACAACCCTTCAATTGTACTGTTAAGTACCATCATTTTCTCAAAACGTGTACCTCATCCCAACTATTGACATCCCTTTTTTCTTCCATCGATTTTTCTGCAACATTAAAGAAATCTAATGTTATTGCAAATATTTTGTCATATTTCATCGAAAAATTGTTTTGTAGTTGGTGTGGGAGTGTGGATGTGCAGATGGGTGAAAGGGTGAAATGTGTGTGAGGTACATCGTGGGAGGTCTGGATGTGAAGGGAAGCTGCGAGTCAAGTACAGTCACCTTGGGTGGTCCCAACTGCTGAACAGGAAAGAGGACCCTCGTTGGCCAGGCTGAAGGCAATACACATTCAATTTCTTGTGTCACACAAGTTGTGTGCAAGTTCTTCCCATTGAAGGACCACCCAAATTGACTGTACTTGACCCGGAGCTTCCTTCTCCATCCAGACCACCCATACACCTTGCACACAATTCTCCAATTTTATTCATGTACACTTAACTGTATTAAATTCTTGGATAAACTTCTTCCTCGTTTTATAATCAGAACTCTTTTTAATTTCTTTGAGGACGGAAGGAACTTTGTTGATCCCTTCAAATGTTTTCCCTGGTTGTGTAATGAGGGCATCTCCAGTCTTCAAATAGTTTGCTTGACGAACTTTTTCCGGGTCAACGTCCAGCGTGTGGGCAATGTGTTCCATTATTGTTTCTATCAGTGCAATCCCTTGTACACTCCCTTCGTATATTTTCCAAAAAAATGGTAAGAAAAATTGTACAATTAATCTAAATGGTGACCAATATTGAGTACATTTTAATGGAACTTTCTAAATTAATTTAAGATACGTAACCAAGATCCAAAGAAAAGTTTACCTGGAGCCCTACAATAACTGTTTAAGGGCGTGTTTGTCTGAAATTGAAAATTTATAATTATTTGCTTAATAAAATGAGGTTTTTTTCATCAGTCAAGGGAAGATTTCCCAAATACGAGTTCCAAATTTAAAAATAGTCAAGGAACTTGTGTGTACCAAAACTCGTCCAGCCTTCAAAATCCAGCCATGAGGAGCATAGCAACTCTGCATAAAATTGACAGCATAAATGGAAGTTCCATATCCTTGTTTCATCCCCACATCACAAATCACATTCGCTTCCAATGCGTCGATCTTTCCTTCTTCGTCGAATCCAACCTTTACAAAATTGAAAAGTGATTCAGTTATAAAATGTTTTCACAGTAATCAATCGTCGTTGACCTTATGATAAGGTCATCTTATTTTAAGTTGTCAAGAGTTTTCAATTCCCTGAGAAAGTATCTCCGACAGTCTCTCACCTCGTACTCCATATAGAAGGGCAGCCTGAGGAATTCCAAAAATATTAACTAGTCATTAACAAATTACGAAGTGTAACGTCAACTAGAAATTTTGAAAACATGAGAACCTTTTCCCACTCATTTCCATGTTGGACTGAAGACTCAAAGGAATCCGGACGGGTCTACCTGTAATTTGAGCTCCCAGCGCAGCGGCACAAGCAGTTTGAACCCCTCGATCAATTTTACCGCCAAAAGCCCCACCAACTCTTCTCACCTCCACATTAATTCTGTAATTGACAAAAATACAGTTAGGTACGTGCATTCCGTATACAAAATTGATTTTGTATTTCTATTTTGAAGAGAATTCAATTCTATTGACAATTTTTAAAGAAGTGAAGAAATTTTGTCAAACTCACAAATTGTTTGGTATGGCCAAGACTGAGGCAATCATTTCTTGAGTGAGGTCAGGCCATTGAGTGGAAGTGTAAATTTGAAGACCTTCTTTCGGTACTGCTAATGTTATGTGTGTCTCCATGTACATGTGTGCCTAGAAATTCATAAAAACTTTGAATCAATTTATTGACTATTTTCCAACTGCAATTTTTACACTTGACTCACTTGACTCCCAATTTTCAGCTGACCCGTAATCCGATATTTAGAAGTTTTACTCGGTTCTAATGCCAAATTATTAAAATTATTTGAAGTCCCAGGACCTAAAATCAGGGTCATGAGCTAGACTGTTTAATTTGATTGAGTATTGTACCATCTTTTGTGTGTAAGCTCAATGGAGGAGGATAAAATATTTTTTCGAACGTCCCATCTTTCCGGGAATTTTCAACGGCCTTTGTCACCTTCACTACTGGCATCATCCGATCTCTGAACTGAACCTTCACAAGTTTTGCGGCTGCATTGGCAATTTCCTGAGTCTCTGCGAGGATTAAACCAACCGCTTGACCTGAGGTCAAAATTTGGTCCTCTATGAACAACTGGGAATGTTTAATTTTTTATTATAACATTTATATTTGCATCTAATTAAATACATATTCAGATTATGGCAAATTTTACTTCTTCTTCCATGGGAAACTCTTTGGAACCATTGTAACATGAATTTTTCCCGGGAATGTCCTTTGCCGTCAAAAATCGGACTACGCCCGGCAGCCTCTGAAATATTTTAGTCGAACGGTGACAGTGCCAGTATAGCAAGTGTGGAAGTGCGGGAAATTCTAATTTGAATACCATTTTTTAATTTTTTGTACAACTCACAAGAGCAGCTGACGCGTTAATACTTTTGAGTTTTGCTGGAGCTAATTTGACCCTCACAAAAGTTCCATAAAGTTCCCTTTCTTGTTTGGATATGTCGTTCACGTACACAGCTTCCCCTAATTATTTTTGCAAAATTTTAACGTAATATTTAATGAAGGACATTTTTTGCAGGAACGTATGAAAAAAGTACCGGATACTTGGACAAGACCCTCAATTTTGTGTACGGGTTTGTAAAGTGGAGAATTCTTGAATTCTTCATCCTCCACAAAAAATTGTTTTCCCGAATGAAGATTCATTGCCAAAGAAGTCGCACCACTTTGCAAATTTTGACTGACCCTCCCAGGACCCAGGATTCCCAAAATCGTCTAACATTTGCAAAAATTAGTCATATATTATTTATGTCAAAAGAAACAAAATAAATTTTCACTTTACGTACTGTATAAGTGTAAGAGACTCATAAAATAATTTTCACCTTATAGAGCAAGTTTAAAGTGAGCGCCTTTCGAAATGCAGGACTTGGCGCCAAGGGTGGATGGTCCGGTTTAATTTCATTTTCCAAAATATTCAAAATTCTTTTCAAATTCTGTACATTCCCCAATTCAAGACCATTTAATGCCGTCTCTGTCTTGACAGCTCTAAAAAAATTTGGACGGATACCATCAAAACAAATTGTTGGTTTTTCCAAAACTTTGAAATTTTGATTGGAATCCACTTTAAATGAAAATCCTGCATTTAAATCAGCATGACAGTTTTGATAACGTTTTGCAATTTTGAATGATCGGAAAAAATTATTGTAGTCTTTCTTTGGGAATGAGACTCGGAGGAGGAGTCTCCCTTCCATTTTGATCTTGAGAAAGTCAACTGGACTGTAAGTTTGAGTTGTGGACGGTGAGGAGCCAATTACAAGTTTCCCGCCTACTGTCTCGAGCAGAAAGAAAATGTCCGATGGGAATCTGGTGTGATTGTGCTTGAATATAGAAAAATTATATCACTCAATAATGGACATGTCGAAATTTTTGCAAGGAAGTTTAAACATTTTGTTCAATTTACTTTTAGCATGAGATTCCCGCCAATTGTCCCCACTTCTCTTACTGGAGTATTGGCTGTTCTCTTCAAATGTTTTATTACTTCTCCAGTGTACTCAAATCCAGGAGAACCACTCAGGGTTTGCAAAAATTCAATCAGCATGTTAATCGTGACTCCAGCCCCAACCACAGCTTCATTCCCTTTCACAGTCTGGACCATCAACTCCGAAACGTTCGTGATTTGGAGGTAGGCATTGTAAGGGCCATCGTTCTTGTAAACACCTACAAATGTCAATGAGATGACAGTGACGCGCTTCCCATCGAGTGAAATTTTTTATTTTACAATGACTGACTCGACTTCCTCCCTCTACTCCATGACGTAACTCGTTTTTATTACACTCTTAAAATAGAAGAAAAAATGTTGGGTGGAAAGTGGATTGTCCACGGAATGAGTGAAAGTTTAGGGTCTCACTAAAACCCATACCATCATTCTTCATACCTTCATTCCTCATACCCCACCATTTTCTCACTTTAAAATTACGAATAAAAATAATCCTCACAAAACAAACAAAAGGAGGATTAGAAAGAGTTGTGTGTGCTGTTATAATCCTCGCACCTTGAACTTTGGTGTGGTGTGCAAAGCATAATGCTGAAGCATACAGATGATTCATGTGTGTGTGAGAGAGAGAGAGAGAGAGACCGAGAAAAGTCGCTGTGAGTCACCAAAGCGTGGGCTCTTTTCATTGTACTGGAAGCGACATGATATTTCATTTTCTTCAATCGTCTCGGACCCTTCGGACTAACCTTTTTCACTGTCTTTTTTGGATTCTGATTTTTCTTCATACCAATTACAAGTTTAGATCCACATTTTTTAATCATCCCTATTCATCATCATCACAGACTAATTTAAAACGGAAGCGACAGTTGGCACTTAAATTTGATCGACACAAGGCAGTCATACGTACATCTTATTTTTGGAATCTCTGGATCGTGGTTAGTAGAAATGTTATTAATTTTTTTTCCTTGGGAAAAATTTTTCCGTTCAATATTGAGACTAAATGTACTAAACTTGTAAAAATGATTCCGATTTTTCAAGTTACCTCATGTGACATTCCAAATCAGGTTTCAAAGTCGTATTTTGTCCCAACAAAGTCAATATCGCTGGCGTTCTTCTAAAATTGTAGATTTCCAATTTTGCTTAAAAGTAAAATCATACAGTTGCAGAGCCGTAGCTCCGCCTCTCATACTTAGTGTTTGAATGCTTCAAATAGTTTCAATTTTATTTTCCGCATTGTTTTTATGACCTTATCATACTGGTACTACTGATCACAAAGTTTTAAAATGCTATTTTGTAATTTAATTTTGTGAAATACACACACACACACATCATGAGACAATAGCAAGTCTTTAAATATGAAAATTAAATTGCAAACTAGTATTTTAAAACTTTCTGATCACTGATACCAGAAAGTAATCGAAAACTTACGTATGATAAGATCATAAAAACAATGCAGAAAATAAAAGTGAAGCTATTTGAAGCATTCAAAAACTAAGTATGAGAGGCGGAGCTACGGCTCTGCAAATGTACAGTTTTACATTTACGAATCACGCAGATGTACAGTTTTGCTTTCAAGGAATGATGCAAATGTACAATTTTACTTTCAAGCATACGTGTAAATGCACAATTTTAGAAGACCAGCGATATGCAGAGTGACTATGGGACATGGGATAAAAGTTGTCCGAATCACTCCGGACCTTTTCTAAAACGACTCCAAATATTATTTCAAATATGATTTCAAAATAGAGGCGGAGCTACGGCTCTGCAAATGTACAGTTTTACATTTAGGAATCACGCAGATGTACAGTTTTGCTTTCAAGGAATGATGCAAATGTACAATTTTACTTTCAAGCATACGTGTAGATGTACAATTTTAGAAGAAGACCAGCGATATGCAGGGTGACTATGGGACATGACATAAAAGTAGTCCGATTCACTCCGGACGTTTTTTAAAACGACTCCAAATGTCATTTCAAATAAGGTTTCAAAAAGACATTTGTTCTAACTATCCCTGGTTGAACTTTTCGGGTCAATGTATGATGACAATGACAAGGTTCAGTCACTCAGGGACTACATAGCCATTTATGAATTGATGTTCATAATTTTTTCGTTTTCACACATCCAAGGAGTGTCTTACTTGATTTTAATTTGCTATATAATATATTTATTATTATATATAAATATTATATTTATGAAAATTATTTATATTTTATTTAAGTCTCTCATTTTTATTAGCGTTAACTATGACCATTTTTAATTAAGATTAAAGGTAATCACTAATTTCAAATTTTTTGTTTCACTATTCTTTTAGGATCATTTTCTGTCCATACGTCGGTAAATGCTCCTCACGGCAATCTTGGGAAATCGAAGAAGGTCAACAAAATTTTTAAGCTATCCACATCCGCATGAAGTCGCAAAAGAGAAAATTCTACCTTTGGTAAAATTGTTCATATTTCTTCATATTTAATTTTAAAAACATTGACTAAGTAACCGGGTCATAAATTCAAACCGGACAATGATTGACACTGTCTCAAAGGGATTGGATGGGGTAGCTGGAAAACAAGTGAAGTGAGACAATTCGGTGGAGATTGTATTCTCGTACAGTGAGTCTCACTTCACTTTTTTCCAGCTACCGCAACCAGAATTTGTCATACTTTCAGTGGATTTACAAGCAGAGAACACAGTCAGCCCAAAAAAGCAATGTGACCGTGTTTCAAATGAGTGTCCCCACAATATTATCACCGGGTATGCTGCCACTCCAAAAAAAACTTTCAAGGCAGTCGACACGCTTTTGGGAAATGGAATTAAACCAGCAGTTATAAGCAGGTGAGTGCGTTTGTAGGATGCGAATCTCTTTTTTCGTATTTCAAGTTCACGTTAGTCAAGTCACGTCTCGCGAAAGTCACTAATGTAAAACTTCATGTTTTAGGGAGTTAAACGTAAAAGAAGTTTATGATGAAACGGATGAGTTCAAGGCCCCAAGAAACAAAAAACTGATAGAAAATCGAAATTACAACAACAAATCCAATTCCCCACAATATCACAACGATCTATGGGATGTCCTATCCTTCGGCCTTGACCACCCGGAGATTATTCGTCGTAAAGAAGACCTTCCTGGACTACTCGTGGTTTCTCGACATCCCCAACTTGAAGGCCATGTCAATGACCTCTACCGAGTTGTGCGCCATATGTTCTTTTATTTGGACATCACTTACAATTTAGGGAAAAGATGTGAGTATTCTGAATATACGTCACCCTAGTCTTGTGGGCAACCCCGTGTACCCTTTAAGTACCCTTTTCTACAAGTATACTGACAAGAAGTTCACTCACAGTCCGTTCTTCCGAACGGTGGTCAATGATTTTCCAAAGTT
>WJFB01003906.1:0-11558 GCA_009870185.1 Pygmarrhopalites habei | reverse complement strand
TCACGTTCCGAACACTTTCACTTAATTGCTTTCACTTTTGAATATCATTACACAGCTTTGTCACCCGCACACACACACTCTTTTTACACACACACGCTAGTCACACACACACACTTTTCATACATACACACACACAATACCCTCACACACATGACCCTCACACCACACTACACCCACACCCCTTCTTCTTGTCCTCCAGATACTCCTGAATAGCATCAATTTTTTCCTTCGTACTGACTGGATCCGGATGACCTTTCCCCAACTTGTCAACTTGAATCTGGTAAACTTGTTGAAGGACCCCTTGCGCCACATCAAATTTCTTTTGACTTACATAAACAATAGCTTTCAAAAATTGGATTTGCAGTACATCCGGATGACCTTGTCCTAATTTCCCTTTCCTTTTTTCATAAAGCTGATCATACACCTTCAGGGCTTCTTCATACCGATCCAATTTTTCCAAATTATTTCCCATACTCTCTTCCGCCTCCAGGACAATGGGATGGTCTGGTCCAAAGAGTAAGTCCATTCCTTCCCACACTTTCCTGTACCACTCAAAAGCTCTGTCATACTCTTCCCTTGTTTGGTACAGTCCAGCAATTTTGTTGCCAATGAAAAGAGTGTCCGGATGACTTTCACCCACAATTTCCACCATTTTCTTATACACGTCTTGAGCTATTCCCATAGATTTCCCATAATTCTGTTGTGCCTTGTACACAACAAAAAGAAGCATTTGATCATTCAATCCCTTTCTATCAAAACCTCCACTCCGTTTGTCTTTCCCGCCTTCCAAAACTTTCCCAAAGATCTCTACAGCTTCGTCATACTTCCTGCTGCCAATTAAAATAATCCCCAGTCCAACCTCCGCCTCTCCATTTATTTCACTCCCTTGCAAATTATTCTCTGCTAATTTCTGCAAATTTTTTTGGAGTAGCCCCAGGAATTCAAAAGCATCCTCATTTTTGTCCAGTTCTAAATAAATCCTCCCAATTTTCACAGCTGTCATGAGACTATCCAATTTGTCCACACCCAACCCTTCAATTTGTAATTTGTAGATTTTGTGCAGCAGAGTCAAAGCATGTGCAAATTTCTTTTGACTTTCATACAACTCTACCATTTCCCAATAGACTAGAATAGTTTCTGGATGATTCTCACCCAAAACTTGTCCTCTTTCATCCCAACATTCCAAAAATATGTCTAGAGCTTGTTCATACCTTCGTAAACCACCCAGTGCTCGACCCATAGCAAGCATTGTGACCATAGTCTTTGATTTTTGTTGTCCAATCAAATCACTCAATTTCCCATGGACTAATTGGTACAGATTGAAAGCTTGTAAATAATTATTTTGTAAAAATTCAATTGTTCCCATATTGTACAGGGTTGTGAGGACATCAATGTGATTTTCACCCAGTAGATGGCGCTGCCTCTCTAGGATTTTTTCACACAAGATGGAGGACTGCTTGTAATTTTTTTGACGACACAAAAGCCAAGCGATGTCTTCCTCTGCTGCTAAGACTCTACGATCAGTTTCACCAAAAAGTTCTTTCTTAGCTTGCCACAAATCCCGCCCAACTTCCAATGCTTTGTCATACTTCCCTTGGTCTTCAAAAATTCGAAGGATTTGCCATAAAGTTGCAAAAACATGAGGATGATCCACACCAATTATGTCCATTCTTTTTTGCAATACATTTTGAAGCAGGGCTTCTGCTTCGGCATGGTCACCTTTTGAACGGAGCATGATTGCCAAGTCATTTTGAGTATTAAGGACTTGAAAAGAATTCACTCCATAGATGGCAGCTTGTTTCTCCAGAATGAGGTTGAAAAGTTGGAGGGAGTCTTCAAATTTACAGAGGGAGTGGAGTACAACTGCTTTTCGATGTAGGATTTGGAGGGCAGATGGATGGTACTGTGGTAAAATTTTCTTTTGTTGTTCGTAACACTCGTCAAGGAGGCGAAGGGTTGAAAGGTCATCGTGGGTTCCATCCTCGGTTGAACTTTTGAGTTTAGCAATTTCACAAAGGGTCTTCAGGACACTTAAGTCATCATCACCGAGGATTCTTCTTTGACTGTCATAGACAGAATTGAGGGTGTCAAGGGCTTTCTTGTGGTCAGCTAGAAGGAGATGACACTGACCAAGTTTGAATTCTAGTTCAAGAGTGTAAGGGTCAATGGGTCCGGCAGAGTGGAGGGAAAGGTCATAGAGGGCAGTGTAGAGTTGGAGGGCTTTTGAATGCATACTAATGTCAAGGATACGGTCAGCAATGAAGTGGACAAATTTCCGGATTTTTGGAACGATACTAAGACGATCCCAAATGTGTGGGATTAGTCGAAGGACATTTATGAGGGTGACCCTGTAGAGGTCACGGGAGGAGAGTGTCAAAGGGGTCATAGAGGTTATGAAGTGTGTGAGGTCTTTCATCATTTTTTTGAGAAAGGGTTCACTTTCTCCATCTTCCCTCATTTTCTCTAAGGTCACTTCTTGGATTTGACGGTGTACTCGAATGGCTGTAGGGGAGGACTTGATGAGGGCAAATTGTTGAAGGATCAAAAGGGCTTCTTCGACTTGGATGTCTTTTCCAGGGAAGAAGGCGTGAAGAATTTCACGTGGGATTTCTGTTGGGTAAAGGAATGCAGAATATTTTAGGATTTTGAGACACATTGGACCATTCTCAATCTTCTCTACTTTGTCAAAGGTCAGGAGGAGGGTCAAGTACACACTGAGGGAACGAGATGATTTTTGAAAGTAACGGAAAAATTCTGGAGACTCAAGTCCTTCATTGTAGTCCCTTATGTACTGACGGACGGATGTGAGTGTGTCCAAGGATTTCTGTTCAGCAAATTTAAATATACAGGTTGTGGCTAGTTGGAGGAGGAGGGGGAAACGGTCAGTGAGGTCAGAAAGGTCATGGATGAGTGGGACTGCTTCATCAACTTGTTGGAGTTGAAGGGTTGTCAAGAGGAAGGTCACACTTTCAGGGAGGGACAAAGGGTCAAGTGGGATCAATTTTGATGGGATTGAATTCCATATTGGATTTCCAGATGTGACAAGGATTTTTGGTTTAATTAATTTTGAACTCAATTTTGGCGGGAGGAATGGAGCTATTCCACTACTGGTTCCAATTTCATTGTCTAAGAATGTTTCAGCATTCTCGAAAATGAAGAGAGACGGATGTTGACAAATAATTTCATAAATTTCTTCCATTACTTGTTCCATTGGACGCCAATTTGTGTCAGAGGTTTTCGACAGGACGGGAGCGGGAAGGTTTGGATTGAGACTTGTAGGCCATATTTCGTTGAGGAGGATTTTTGAATTTTTTTGTTCATCCCACAAACGCCATCTCCCATCCGTTTGGACGTTTTTGGTAGGGATTTTCAAATTTTGTTCGGCTATTGTACGGAAATTTTGTATCATACTTTCGGTTGTCTCTGCATCGATCCAAATTATATGGTGGTAATGATGACCATACAATTTGATGTATTTTCGGGCTACTCCGGATTTACCAATCCCACCTAAACCGGTTATGACTCGGAGGAAGGGAAGGGCAAAATCAGAGGGACAGTCGGTTGGTGGAGTGGTAGGGTCAAGATTACTGTTCAAATCGGGGTGCTGGAATTGTAAGTGGAGGTCATCCAGAAATTGGGTACGACCAGTGAAAGAAGAAATGGGCTCTTTCACGTTGAATCTGATTCCCTTGGATCTGGTGGGAAATTTAAATTCACAATTAAAATTGGTAGTGGCTAAGCTGTTCTATTGTTCGTTTAGAAGAAAATTTATACTGACGAGCAGGGAAGTGTGTGTGTATGTGTTGTACGTAGGAGGTGTGGATTGGAAGGGAAGCTGGAAGTCAAGTACAGTCAACTTGGGTGGTCCTTCAATGGGAAAGACTTGCAGCCAAGGAATTAAATGTGTAGGTTGAGCCTGACCTAGAATTTCCTCTTTCCCATCGAGGGACCACCCAAGTTGACTCTACTTGACTCGCAGCTTCCCGTCCCATGAAGACCTCCCACGATGTACCTCACACACACATTCCACTTTCATCCGTCTTCATTCTCACACAAACACAACTACACCAACAATAAAACAAAGAAGCCCATGTAATTTGAAATTAAAAATAGTAAAGTATAATTTTTTTAAAATAGTGACTCACTTTATAATTATCCCTGATTCCAAAGTCTCGCTGCCACTCTCCTTCAACGCCTCAATAATTTTTGACAGTTCTGCGCTGATGAGGCTTGCAATGTCCTGTCGTCTCGAAGAATCCAGTTGGAAATCAGTCCCAATTTTGTTTGTATGTTGAGCTAATAATAGTTGAAGGGTTGTGATCAATTTGTCATTAGTTAAAATAATTAATTGACCAATTTTTTTGTATAGTTGGTCTGTTGACTGGATGTCAAGTTGGAGGTTTGTGATGAGGTCATCCATGACTTTTGTGCTGTCTTGCCATTCAAATTTGATTGAAGGGTCGGGATTAATGGAGATTTTATGGAGTTCCCCTGAATTTTTCCATTTTTCAACTGAAATCATATCAAAATATTACAAAATTGGCTTCATAATTCAAAATCTTAGGCCAGATCAAAAACTCGACTCAAATCGAAACCTACAAAACCTGTAGATTTGTAAAGTCGAATTTTGTGCAAGTGCTTTTTTAAAAAAACCGCCAGTAGATAAGTTCAAAAAGAAGGTCAGAGTTTTTTCCAGCTTTCTCCCAAAACTGATGTCCACGTGAATCCACCAATCCACACACATTTTTTTTTAAAAAAAAGCTTACCTTCCCGCCATTCGAAATCCATGGGTTTCCTCAGGATCTCCTTCTGACTCTGTTTATCTATAAATCTTTGCAAATCTTTGTTTCGTACAAAAATTTCCCTTTTATCCTCATCCAATTCATCCTCCATTTTCGGGATGACTGCCATAAGAGGCCATTGAAAGAATTTGGTTTTTGACACCACCTTCTCCCTGTCATCCCACTTGAATACTAAATTGTCCTCTATTGTTTCTTCATAAGTCGGGAGGACTGTCTGTAGTAATGATTCTTCCTTAATCTTTCTCTCGTCTTCATCGAACAGAATGGCAGAATGTAAACACTTAGTAGACTGCATGTCCACCAATTTCCTCACACACACTCTTCCGCTGAATTGTCCTAATATTTCCACAGCTCTACTCCTCTCCACATTGTCCTGTCCACTTTTTTTACACACAAATTGAAGTTGGGGTTCAAAACTATTAAATATTTCCAGTGCGGATTTGACTAGTAGTTTTTGCACCTCTTTTTTGTACACCAAACTAATTCCCGTTTTTACAGTTTCATCTAGCGGGATATTCAAATTATTATTTATTTCCACATTTTCCAAACATTCCAGGATTACATGGTTATGTAGAGGGTTAAGGTCAAGGGTCAAGTTGCCAAATAATTTTTTGGCCAATTCCTCTGCTCTGAGTGAGTTGGTCAAGACAGTGTCCAAAAGATTTTGACCTTGGGTCACAAATTCCCGTGTGAAGAGGGAAAGCAACTCTTTTCGGTTGAAGGGCTCCATTTTCTGTGTGTGTGTGTCTGTGCACTTTGAGGCTTAACTCCTATTTGAATTATATAATTAGATTTGAATTGGACATTTTAATTTTGAGTGTGAAAATTAATTATTTATGACTTTCACCTGCGAATTGGCAGTTTAAAAGGAATTTTCCAATGTATGAATTAAATGGGATTTTCAAGGATGACCTTTTTTCACAAATGCAAATTAGATGGACGTATTTAGAACAGAGGGTCATCAATGTAGTGTGGTGTAATGTTCCAATTGATTAGATAGGAACACACACACGGGGTAAGGGTGCTGTTTGCAAATGAGGAGACTGAGTGATGTCACATTATTTATTTGAGGTGGACTGATATAATTGTTTGAATGCACTAATCAATTATTAGGTTTGAATGCTCACCTAATCCTACTATCACTCTCCAGCGTGTTTTCAGTGTGTGCGTGTGTTGTGTGTATGGTAGGGAGATGTGTAGTACATGGTAGAAATCGGAGTGGACATCTTGGATGATGCAATGAAAACAATACAGAGCTTGTAGTTATTGTGTGCTGGGTAATTTCCAGCGACATGCCATCATGGAAATAATTTCCATTGGAAATGGTGTGTGTGGGCCGATAAAGGGAAGAGGAGGAGGGGAATGACATGGAAAACTTGTTTTTTATGGAGGTACACTACAAGTAATGTATGGAGGGTATGGAGGGTAGATTAGATTGTTTAAAAAAAGAGTCAAGTTGACAAGGGAGAATGAAGACTTGCTTACACGAGGTAGTAGAGATAGATATGGAAAATAATAATAATAATTGCTGTGAATAAATAAAAATTCGACTGTGATTTAACGGGATGTTTAATTTTCTCTTTGATGACAATTAGGCATTAAGATTTATTAATCAGATTTGATTATTTGTCCAATTTTTGTCTGATCAAATACCTCATTTCTGGACTTGAAACTCAAGTCGACTGGCAGATCATAATATTTAAGTAAACAGGTCCATAAATTTCTACGGCTTCATTTACCATAACACCAGCAGCCGATATAATTTTTTTCGGACTTGTTACATGTAACAGTTAAAAACTGGATTCTGCGGGTCATTTTTTGTGCAAAATAGTTTAAAAAATGTGCCATATTTTCATTATTTTCTCACAGTTTGGATGCCACTCGAAATGAATGCGAGTTACATAACGTGACACACAATGACACAAGTGTGCCAGGTTTTGATTGGATAGTCCAGTGTATGAGGGTCCTGTTCAGTCAAACTGTTTCCAAATTCTTGAATATCTAATGTTTTCCAGTGGAAAATTTTGCAATATTTCTTAAAATGTCCAAGTATTTAGGTTTCCAAATCAGGCAGCCCTAGACTCGTTCCTCAAGATAACTTCACGAGATAGAGCAGAGTTCTAAAAATTGAAAATTACTAGGTGGCTCAAATTTTCAAAGAATTTTAGGCTTCTTCAAGAGTTTAATAAGTAATAATGACGGTGTTTTATCAAGTGGTTTTGTGTGATAAATAGGAGGATTTGAGTCCCCCATTTATTCTGTTCGAGTTTCACCACTAACGGTTTCTATCCTGTCATTACAGCCAGTTAGCCGTCAAACGGTGGACGTGGAGCGGAGGATGTATGGCATTATGTGATGACTCATCACTGATGAGGAACGTTTTTCCTTTTCTATGCTGTCACAACGTACATAGCGTTATTTTTTATTAAGAAATTCACAAAAAACGCAAGGTGACAGCAAATATAATAAAATATGAAAATGGGTATAATTTTCACCAAATGTAGAATAATTTAATTGACAGTTTGCAACACGTTTCGACATGTAGTCTTCTTCTTCATAGTTATTTTATTTATTTTCTATATTAGGAAATGGAATTTTCGAAACGAATCATTTTAATAGTTTGTAGAGCTTTCACACACACACACAGTATATGGGTGTACTGGGACTTTTAGTGATTTTAGTCTCATTTCAATTTTGAAATTCAATCTGAAATTCCTCTTTTCGCTACTTTTCAAGCTTTACGAATAATACGAATTTGAACAAACCCCTCAAAACCGTTCATTTCTGTTTGTATTCCTTGTCATACACATCGATAAAATGATTAAGGAGGAAGGCTTGAGAGTCCATTACTGGACAATCAAAGGATTGTCTCTCATCGGGATTTACCCAGTCCGGTTCGACGTGACGACGGGGAAAATCCGAATGAATTTTTCTGGATGGTGTCGGACTGCCTTCTTCATTTGGTATCTCAATTTCATTGGCTACACCCTCTGGACAATGGGACGACTTGTGCAGGCACTGGGCTTTGGACAGTACGTCCAATTCTACCATCTCGTCGCCCACTTGTGTGGCACGTGTTATTTCATCATAATAGCTTACTGTAGCTTCCTCCTCTTTATCCGAAATCCGGGTCTGAATCAAGTCATCTTCAACCGACTGGACATCTCGTCAGCAGGTGAGTAGAATCTTCATCTCAGACTCTAAACTAAATTAACCGGTTTTCAAAACAATTTCAGTGAAAAAGAGTCCATTGTTGAATTTTTGAATCTCATTATTGTGAGAAAATCATTTTTGAACTGGAAAGGCTCCGGAGTCTGCTACATATTCACTGAATATTATTCAGTGAGATACCAACTTTGATTTTTTATGCTCAACTTTGTTGAAGGAGGGTAACTGAGGCGAAGGGACTACGTCATGCAGGAATGGGTCATCGTGATTCTTTCATCCTTTGTTGTTGGACTTGCTATGGTCATCCCATTGGTGTACTTGTATGATTCTTCCTCTCTTCAATTCATTTTCTCTGCTCTCCCTCCATCCTTCCAAACTCCAGGGATTTTTGTTTGTCTGGTGACCTACGAAACATGGAATTTGTTTTATGCCAGTTGTATTTCCTTCTATGGGATTTTTGCAACACTGGGGATTCTCCAAACAACAACTACAAACTTAGCCTCCAATACCCTGGGAATTTTGTACGTGTGAAGTGTCTGATGGCTTAAAATTTGACGAAAATAAAAAATTTGAAAACATGCCAATCTTTTTGTTTTCCTGACAGGTCAAAAAGACTCTCTGTCAGAGAACTGTACAGAGAGTGCGAGGCGGCAAGGGTCATTGAACTGACACTCAATATGTTTAACATTCTCTTCTCTGACCTAGTCTTCACCGGGAAACTGAATCTAATGACTGTTTCCATCACATCATTGTTTTTTGGAATCCGACTTTTCTCTTCCCATCCCCGCGTCGCTACCATTTTTATTTCTTTGGGCTTGTACTGTACTTTCATTTTTGTTGTTTTGTTCGACAAAGGTTTTTTCCTTCCAAGTCAGATGGAAGAGTTTAAAACCCGGGTCATTGTCGCCAGTCAACGGATGATCTGGAGAGAGAATCGGGATTATGTGAAGAAGAGGATGAGGTCAGTGGCGGATGTGGAGATCAAAGAGGGAGGGTTTCGGGGACTTGAGAGGGCCTCCATTCCGAATTTTGTGGGTTTCGTGGTTGAACACGTTTCGGAGCTCCTCATCACTTTCTAACGGTTGTTCGACAAGCAAAGCTGCCTGTTAGGATCGTTTTGTCCGTCTATCAGTCCACATTGCATTGCGGACATTGACAACCTTGCATTGCATTGCAATGTTAACAAAAACGGAGAGAAAAAGTGTGCGAAGTGTAGAGGAAGTTTAATGCATAGGGACTCGATGTATGTACTATCACAAAAGGCTTTGAATTTTGAAAAACATCATTTTTTTCAAACTCTTTATTCTTTATTTTCAAAATTTTCCATTACATCAAGTAAAAAATATTTGTGTGTGGGATTCTCCTCAACCCAAAAAAGTTAATTCATTTTCTCACTCAAAAAATTAATTTAAAATATAGCGGTTGCATAAAAACAGGGCTAGGGAAGTGGTCAACATTAAGAAAAATCCAGTCTTGGTTACTTCAGCTCCATTACATCTGTGAAAATATTTTTTTGAAAAAATCCTTATCAAGACTACAAATTTTACTGCATTTATAAATACTCAATTACTAAATCAGGGAAGTATTTAAGAACAAAATGTAATTACTCATCCTGATCATTGCAGAGGAGACAAGAAGTGAGAGTGTCCACTTGTCTATTACCAATTGTCAAGGCAGCTAAAGGATTAATTCCAACTTGACCTGCCCCCACACCCCCAACATTCCCAAAACTCTCACATCCTAACGACTCTTGAGCTGCCAAAGGGAAATAAGGGGCAGCAGCCCCTTGGATCCCTCCCCTCACTGCCCGTCGTAAAACAAAATATTGACCTCCAATTATCCCTTCAGCTTTCATGCAGGCGATCCCCTCTAAAAAATTCAAAAACATTTCACCACAATGCGATTTTAGTTTTTTAAATCGTAGGTGCATTTTCTGTGTTTCCCGCCAACAGCCAAGCCTAGCTTTTTGAAAAAAACTCCAAACTTTTTTAACTACCGATGCAGTAGATAAAATAGGAATTTTTGAAAAATTATTTTCCTGGCAAAAGGACACCATTTTGTTTGACCCAGAGTTTTTCATTGAAAAACACAGAAAATATACCCACACTTGTAGTTAGCTTTGAAAAATTTTGAGGTCAATCCAGGTCAAGAAAAATAAAAGTTACCTTCAATGAAGATATTACTGTACCAGACATTGTTGACACAATTCGGATTCAAATTGACATCCGCGACTCCCACAATGTAAGCGCATTGGTAGCACAAGACTCCTATTAAATAAAAAACCCGCCATTTAATTTTATAACTTTATTTATAAGTTTCAAAATTGTGGGCATTTTTTAAAAACTTGCCTTCCACTACAAAAACGAAGGAGGATGAGAGGCAGAGGATAATTCCGATTTTTGGTAAAATTGAATTCATTTTCCTCCTCCAAATTCTGGGCAGATGATAAAAATTTTGGATGGAGAATTTAGAAAAATGTAGCCAAAAGTGGAGTGTGCAATTTTGCTATTGTTATTGGCTTGGAGCTTTGCCTGTTGAAAGAATTGGACTGTGGGACATAATATGGAGTAGTGAGTGTGGTGGAGCCTGGAGGAAATGTTTTGGAGAATTAAAATTGTAAGTTGGCATCCCATCCATATGTAAGTGTAAAAGAGAGGGTGAGAGGGTGAGAGGAGCCAAGGACATGGACATTTAATTTTAGTGTTAGTTTTGAACACTGTCGTCGTCATCCTCATTTTCTCTCCTAAATATTCAGCAAAGATCACATTGCTTGCGAATTTTTACGCATTTTGTGTGTAAAGACTACTAGAGAGAGAGAGAGAGAGAACAATAAGGAAGGAAGGAGGCCAAAAATAAAATTTTGCGAACGCAAACTAAATTGACAAATGAAATTACTGTAGATTCCACAGTCAAGATCAAGTCAACTCCTGCATTGTTTGACATAATGTGTGTCACGTGTAGAGAGAGAGAGTCATCCGGGATGACACAAGCTTTTGCCATTTTTATAATTAAAACTACACACACGCACACACTCCCTCACACCAGCAATATGGGTTTTTGGAGAGAGGAGTGTGTGTGTGTCATTCTTCACAATTTTTGTTGTTGGTTAAGTGCGTCGTGTGTATGGATGGGTGATAACTTTGTTTATGGCGTGGGAAAACGTGCGAATGATACAGATGCACCTTTTATGCGCGCGTGTGTGTGCGAGAGTGTGTGTGGAACTTATGGATTTGTTTGAAAGTGAATTTAATGTTTCACAAAAGTGTAAATTGTGAAGTAATGAAGTAAATCAAGGATGGATTAGTTAATGTTCAAGTTTACGAGGATTTAATGAAGGTACAAGGAAATCACAGAATTTTCCAGTGTTGGTATTTTGCCCGGGCGAAATGAAATCGTCTACCCGAACGGGTGAAATGGGCAAAATACCCTCTGTAATATAAAACCAATGTACATATCGTAGGGACACTATTCTTCACAACTACAGCGAAATCGTAATTTTAGAGATAAAAATATAAAATAGAGCTAAAGGGCTCTCTTATTAAGGAAACCATATAGTTTGTGACGTCCTGAGGTCGATTAAGGGTCATG